>BDUI01005672.1:55251-69032 GCA_002335545.1 Apodemus speciosus
AATAAATAAATAAATAAATAAATAAATAAAAGATTAAATAAAAAAGAAGACACTGGACTGTAGCTGTCTTTCTTCACTTGGTGATTGCTTCACTCACTTTCTTCTCATATTTTTTAAATGTATTAAATGAACAAAATATTGTTCTAAAATAGTACACATTTTTCTATGTCTTTTAGGAAGACATGAACTTTTAATTCATAAAACCTCCTTTTGTAAACTCAGAAGCCATTTGTCTCAATACTATTTTGTCTTTCAATTTCAAGAGTACTTATTTCTTTATAAATATCTGTATCAACATCTATATCTACCCTCTCCTTACCTATTTAATCTTAGACAAGATCTAACTAAGGAGCTCAAGCTTGATTTTATCTCRAGAGTTGGTGGAGTTTTGCTACCGAATGCTATCGACCATTTCTTCTTTTCTTCTAAGAACTATGCATCTAACAAGGAAAACGATATTGAAACTTTCAACGTATGTGACGAAAAAGGAATTCTCCTAAACTGCTGATGGGAATGAAATTAATGAAAGYATTGTAGAAATCATAATAGAAATCATTTAAGACTGTARATAGAATCAGTATGGAATACACCAACCTCACTATTAACAAAGGATACTGTATTTAGCAAAGGAGCAAAATATGTATTATGAAAAGATTTGCATAATCATGCTTATTGCAGCACTCACAAGTCATAATACCTGAGATATTGAATCAACCCACATGCCCATTACTAGATAAAAGGATAAAAACATTTGAATTGATATTCTATATTTCATCTTGTTCAAAAGACAGAAAAAGGATGAGATATGCAGTTGCATTGGAGTTCTATTTACTATTAACATATGAAGTTCAGTCATTTGACATAAAATGGATAAATTGAAAGTGTATTGTGACAGGTAAAACAAACTAAGCACAKAAAGAAATGAAAGGCTCCACAATCCCATTAATATGTATATCTAGAGAAGTTGACCTTATGGAAGTACTAGGTGTAGTGCTTATGTGTACAAGTTACTTTCTCACTTCTATAACAAAATAACTGACAGAAATAACTCTTAAAAAGGATAGGTTCATATTAGCTCTTGTTTTCTGAGGATACTATTCAGACTGGTGGCTAAAGCTTGAAATAATGACAGGGAGTACCTGTCATTTCAATATATCATGGGGTATCTTCCATAGAGCACATGCTGGAAACATTAGGAAATGATAACCTAGAAGTTCCCAACCCCATAGACTTTCTAAGCATCTCAAAGTGATTCTACCAAGTAGGAATGAGCATGAAACATGGTACATGGAAGACTTTCAACCCAAAGCTCAACCTTACCCAAAGCTGGAAAGGTTAAAGGAGCTAACATGGAAGTGTGTAAATGGATATCAGCTTACAGTTAGGTAAGAAAAATGTGTTCTAGTGTTCTCCAGTCATCTTGAATGTTGGCCCTCAACCTTCCTAGCTGTGACTCTTGAATTCGGATCCTCATGTGGTAACCCCATTCCTAAAATTATTTTTGTTGCTACTTGAGAATGGTAAATTTTCTACTATTATGAATTGTAGTATCAATATCTGCTATGCTGCATATCTGATATGTGACTCCTGTGAAAAGGAGTTTAACCCAAAAAGGGGTCATGACCTACAGATTGAAAAGCACTGTTCTAGAATGATCACTTAGGTCAACAATGCTAAGTGAAATGCTTCAGAATGCCTAGAAGAATGGTTTTGAATATTATTTTTGAAGAAAATGGCAAGTATAAGAAAGTGTGAATTCCCTAAGGACTTCAATTTGATTGTTATACAACATATACACATGGTAAAACACTGTATTTTACCTTATAAAATAAATAATTGTGCTAGATATGGCTCAGCCTCCAATAACAAAACTGGAGTGGCTGAGGCAGGATTGTCATTAGTTCATGGTCAACCAGGTTATATACTGAGTTCAAACCTGAGCTATAGAGTAAGAGATTTTTTAAAAAAATTAAAAAGAAAACAATATCAAAATATTAACAATTCTTAACTATCCATACAGAAAACAGCTTTATTGCCCAGGAATATACTTTAGTGATCCACAATTTTTYCAGTGTGTGCAGTTCCCTCTGTTCTATCACCTCACTTCCATAAGACACACATAATAGTAAGCATAAACAAAATTCTACTAGATACAAAATATAGAACTCAAGTCTTGCTTTTTGTTTTGTTTTGTTTTGTTTTTTCGAGACAGGGTTTCTCTGTATAGCCCTGGCTGTCCTGTAACTCACTCTGTAGACCAGGCTGGCCTCGAMCTCAGAAATCTGCCTGCTCTGCCTCCCAAGTGCTGGGATTAAAGGTGTGTGCGACCACTGCCCGGCTAATTCTTCCTTTTTAAATATTTTATTATATCTTCATTTTGGGGCAGGAGAGTAACTTAAAATTCTGTCACTTTCTTTGAAAAGGGAAAAAGGCATTTTATTGTGGCATCATATAGAACTGATGATTTTACAAATATTCCTTTATAATTTCAAAGACTAAGTGATAAAGAATTTGAGAATTAATTATTTTACTTTCACCATRCTATGCAAAAGCCACTTAACTTTTTCCAACAAGTTTGCAGTCTTTTATTTATGATTTACTTTTTAATATTTGTTTTATTTATAGAATTTTATTTATGGAATTATTTGTTTATATATTATGTGTATGTTTTGCCTGTAAGTGCCTAGTTTGGGTGCCTAGTGTTTGAAAGTGCTAAAAGAGGGAGTTGGATCCCTGGAACAGAAGTTACTAAGAATTGTGTCTGGGGCCATGGGTATCTCCAAGTGTACTCCTTGTTTGATGGTTTTGTCTCTGGAAGCTCTGGGAGTACTTGGTGACTTATATTGTTGCTCCTCCTATGGCGCTGCAAACTCCTTCAACTACTTTGGTCCTTTCTCTATCTCATCCACTGGGGAYTCTGCTCAGTTCAGTGGCTGGCTGAGAGTTTCCCCCTCTGTATTTGTCATGCACTAGCAGAGCCTCCCAGGTGACAGCTATATCCAGCTCCTGTCAGCAAGCACTTATGGGCATCCACCACAGTGTCTGGGTTTTGTAATTGTATATGGGATGGATTCCTAGGTGGGGTAGTATCTGGATGGTCTTTCCTTCGGACTCTGCTCCACACTTTGTCTCTGTATCTCCTTCTGTGGGTATTTTGTTCCTCCTTCTAAGAAGGACTAGAGTATCCCATAGTTTGTTCTTCCTCCAACTGGTCCATAGGCAAGGGTGTTACTGGTGGGAGAAAAATCCTGCTATACCTTTGTTTTAAGCTGCCTGGCTTTTGTRTAGGGTAAGAGTCAACAATCATGGAAATTTACAATCTTCATTACCTAGGTCACAGCCTCTCTGCCTACATGTCTGCCTATTGACATATCTAATTCCTAGTCCCTGGTTCACTACTTGCAGAGAGATCACCCTAACTGCTGCTAGGGTTTTGGGGACACAAATAACTGTAATTGCTGCCAAAGCTGGCAAAGGTGGAGATGCAGAAGGGAGAACAGTTATAGTTTCTCAGGAGTGTTGATGTAAAGGTCCATGATACAGCTTAACAGATGGCAAAGAACCAGAACTTAAAAGAGCCACTATCAGTGTAGCTATGGCAAATGGCACACACACTCCATGTGGGTGAGATAGCATCTGTAACATAACATACAGACAGTCAGACTGTTAGCACTACAATAATTCCCACTAAGAGTGTAATTAAGAAAAGATGCAAGAAAAAGGCAAAGAACCTTTGGCAGGATTTGTCACATTTATTAGCAAGATGTACGATTTTTTTGTCATGCTGTCTACTATGAGATATTCATGCTGGAAGAAGACTTTGGTTTAATAGCTGGAAATGCTTTCCACTGGCCATTGTTAAGAACACAAGTCAGTCTTTTTGTCTCCTTGGTTACAATCTCCTGGGGAATATTAAGAGGAAAAGTTAATAAGAAAAAAATCCTTAACATTATGATCAACATAAGTCTTGTTTGGTAAGGTGAAGCATAATTATACAGCTGGCTGGACTGTGTCCCAGAGCCCTGTGGACCAGTGAGAGAAGCTGCCCTCTCTATATCTAGGTTGACATATGATTTRTTTGATAGATCAAAGTTTGACTGTAAAATTATCTTTAAGTTACACTGAATTCCTGCTAAAGGGTCACAGACTGGGATTTGTATCTGTTGCTTTTATTATGTGTTACATTATTAACAATCCAAGTAAGCTGTTAGAATATAAAAATGGAGATAGTTTTAGTGAGAGTGAGAGAGAATTGTTCATAAAGATTAAATTAGCTAGATATTTTCAAAAGTAGGGAAGGGGGAGCTAGAAAGATTATGCAATTTATGAGTAAAAATGCATTAATAAGGAAATATAAAAGATGAGATTTAGATGGGTCCAAATTTAAAAATATATGACCAATTAAGATTTGTTATTAAATATTTGATTTTTGCTAAATATTATCTATATATTATATAGTCATGCAAACACTACACTGGTGCAACTCGCCCTCTGGGTAATTGTACAATACCATATGTGGAGGTCTACTAGTGATGGAGCCTGAAGAAATTAGAGAATCTCTTTTTCCTCATTCCCCAGGCCCTGGAAGACTGTGGGGATTCTCTCAAAATATACTGTAAATAAGAGGAGTCACCAGTCCTCTTTTTCACAGGAACCATTGAGAAGCCACTGAGTAGAATCTAACCAATGACTACAAGGGGAGGGTAAACATAGAGGAGAAATCTCCCCCACACCTCCAAGAAAAACAAGCATCAAGAACGACCATAGTCTGTTACTTCTCCTTATACATATAGACCAACTGGAAAACAGAAGATTTCTCTCTGGCTCAAGTGACCCTGAACACTACATCTTCAAATGGCTTTGACAACATRAAGAATTCTTTGTTACCAGCATGGTCCTTTGCCCTAGCAGGAAAGAATAATGAGGATTGAATCGAACAGTATGTTTCTTTAACAGTCCAAGGGACCACAGTCCTCRACCATTATACTCAACCAGGAGATGGTATTCCTCATTAATATTTTTTGATAACAAAAATTATCAACTCTGAAAAACTCTTTTGCTGGAAGTTTCCGTCTCAGAACAGTAGTTGTCCTTTGGCAGTCTAACACATGCTCTYTGTTTGTAAAAGGCTGCCAGTTATTCTACTTTTAAATCTCATATTCAGGATACAAAACTGATGTCCTTTAAACCTTTTTGACAACCCTATTAAAAAAAAAGAAACAGTGAGATTATATTTATATTTTAGATGACCAATTGCATACTGATATCTAGTTGTGTCCTCAGCAAATGGAATCCAAMTTTCCTCCTTTGGCCCATAGTGTCCACTCCTACTGGACATTACATATGGTACATGGAGAGGCACATTAAATTTTAAGCAGATACTACCAGTGAGAAAACTAATTTAGCTGACTTTTTTCATGATAAAAATTAACTTATAACATGATAGGAAATAACTCACAAACTATAATTAAGGAAACATGTTATACAATATTAGTGATGATATAAAAGCAAAAACTATTTTGCTTTTATCTAAAAATACCATCAAATTAAAAATATTCTGTAATTATGAGTGGCAGTATATATAACTTAAGTATTATGTTAGGAAATTAACAATGTATTTTTATTCCTGAGATCTGCTATAAAATGTAATCTTTGGATGCTGTGGCTGARGGCATTTAAGCTAGACTTCTTTATTAGAAGTCTATCTTGTGACTCCCTGCCGCCACCAACTTTGCTGCTGCTTGAACTGGACAAATGGACCCAGGTACCCGAGATATCCCAAGCTTAAGATCTCTGGGGATGCAGGCCACCAGGCAACAACCTGTGCACAGGAGCTAGGCAGAGCAGCAGTTCCTGTGTCCCAGCCAGGCATGGGTTCTGTGCCATGTGGGGTATCCTGCACTCCCCRCCACCACCATCTTTGCTGCTGCTTGGATTGGACAAGCGGACCCAGGTACCCAAGTTATCCTGAGTTTAAGATCTCAGGGGAYTCACGCCTCTAGGCAGCGACCTGCCCACAGGATCTGGGCAGAGAGATGGTTCATCTGTGTGCCATACAGGCCTGGGTCTTCTGCCCTGCATGGTAGTCAGCACTTGGAGGGGCTCCCAGCCACCATCTTCGCTCCCTGACAGAGCAGACAAGCAGCATCAGGTCCACAGAGACAACCGAGTATAACATTGCTTGGAGCAAGATACACCAGGCATGCAACAGCACCCAAGAGGAGGGCAGCACATCTGCAATCTGTGGCAGGGAAAACCCAGTTATCCAGTGGTGGGGAAATAGCCTTACGAGCCCACAGGGGGTTCAAGCACCAGCCAGTGACTACAGTACCAACTAACACCAGAGAAAACCAGATGGCAAAAGGCAAACGTAGGAATGTTACCAACAGAAATCAAGACAATATGGCAGCATCCGAACCCAATTCCCTGACAGCAGTAAGTCCTGGATACTCCAACACACCAGAAAAACAAGATTTAGATCTAAAATCACTGGTCATGATGCTGTTAGAGGAACACAAGAAGGACATAAATAAATCTCTTAAAGAAACAGGAGAAAATGGATCAAAAATTAGAAGCCATTACAAGGTAAACACAAAAARAATGATTTAAAGAAATTCAGAAGAATATGGATCAAAAGATAGAAGCCAATAGGAGGAAATGCAAAAAAGAAATCAAAGACTTTATAGAATTCAATGAAAATGAAGACAGCATACCAGACTTATGGGACACAAAGAAAGCAGTGTTAAGAGGCAAATGCATAGCACTCAATGCCTTCATTAAGAAATTGGAGAGACCCRATACAAGCAACTTAACAGCATACCTGAAAGCTCTAGAATAGAAAGAAGCAAACACTCTCAAGAGGAGTCGATGGCAGGAAGTAGTCAAACTCAGAGCTGAAAACAACCAGTTAGAAACACAGAGAACTATACAAAGAACTGACAAAACCAAAAGCTGGTTCTTTGAGAAAATCACAAGATAGATAAACCCTTAGCAATACTAACTAAAGGGCATAGAGACAGTAGCCAAATTAACAAAATCAGAAATGCAAAGGAAGACATAACAATAGAACCCGAACAAATTTAAAATATTATCAGAACGTACTACAAAAGCCTATGCACTACAAAACTGGAAAATCTAAATGAAAGGGATGATTTTATAGACAGATACTATGTTTCAAAGTGAAATTAGATCAAGTAAACTATCTAAACAGTCTCATAACCATTAAAGAAAGTCATCTAAAACCTCCCAAACAAACAAACAAACAAACAAACAAACAAAAAAAAAAAAAAAAAAAAACCTCCCAAACAAAAAATTTCAGGACCAATGATTTTAGTGCAGAATTCTGTCAGACCTTCAAAGAAGAGCTAATACCAATACTCCTAAAGCCACTCCACACAATAGAAATAGAAGGAACACTACCTAATTCATTCTATGAAGCCACAGTTACTCTGAAACCTAAACCATACAAAGACCCAACAGAGAAAGAGAACTTCAGACCAATCTTGCCTAGGAATATTGATGCAAAACTACTTTTTTGAGGGGGCTTTATATGATATCTTTACTACTTTATATGTGTGTGCAGACATGTGTGGGGGACAAAGGACCAATTCTGGTGTTGGGCTTCAGATGCTGCTTGTCTTGTTGTGTGAAGTAATGTCTCTTTGTAGTTTGAGCTCCTCAATTACCCTTCCTAGCTGGCTGGAGAATCATGTAGATCTGCACTACTTGTGTCTTATACTAAAATTATAAGCATGAGTGCCCATGCCTGAATCCCTTATGTGGGTTCTGGAGATAAATGCATTCCCTTGTGCTTGTGTAGCAAGCATTGTAACAACTCAGCWATTCCCATACCCTCCATTTTCATTCTATTAATCAATGCTTTTTCCTAAGTTCTCTATATTGAAAACAATATAAAAAGGGTCAAGAATCTGAAAAAAGATAGGAGATTCTCAAAAAAGGCCCCTTTCTACTCCTTTTATATAAATAATCATTTAAATACAGTAATATCATACATTACTTTCTAGCTTACACTGAATTTGTGTCTACATTGAAGAGAGTATTGATAGATATTAGTTTCCATATCACAAGAGCAGAACCTACAATGCTCTTTCAGAGCATCTCAAACATGGATGCATCTGGAAAGATTTTTTACAGGTTAGGTACTACCTTGCATCTAGATCACTAAAAGTTCCCTAGATAGCAATAATAAATAGCTAAAGTGAAAAACCACATTGTGAATCTGTCATAAATTCTCCAGATTCTCCCTGATGGAAGAACACTACCAGATACACTGTTTTAAAACTCATAGAGTTAGGGAAATTAATCCGCATATAAAGTGCTGTCCCAGAAACTTCGCTAGACAATACTATAAAATGTTCCACYGAGATTTTATTTCTCTTTTATACTATCCATTAGATGCTGATGTCTGGTTCTGACTTCTACAAATGGAATCTGGATTTCACTCAGATTTGTGGCACAGTGTCTATTCCCACCAGACACTCCATCTAGTAAATTAGTGGGGTAATTTTGGTGGGATATTTACCCTCTTAACAAAGTAGGCAAGCAGCTTCTTGGCAAACTTGGACATAGAGTTTATACTGATGCTATTACCACATACACTTCAAGCTTGGTATTTCAGTATTCTATTGCTTTCAAAGACAATCTGGATGCTGTTCTCAAGAGAGTGATATTTTATTCTGGGTAATTTATTTCAGAAGTTTTCTTAAAGGTATGCTGTTGCTATCATTAGAATTATTGTGTCTGAGTTTACTCTGTCATGGGTTATCCAGTGATGGCTCTGTTCCGTTCTTGCTGATGTCGTTTTCCAATAGTCACCCCTCTGAAGTCTCTGGGATAATACTTATCCTTTGATTTTTATGTTTATTTTAAAATGTGTGACAATTAACATGTTGATTCTGTTTTACTAATGAATCATTTATTGAGGGAGAAGGCTGCATCTAGATTGTAGTAAGGTAATAGGAAAGATTGTTAGTTATTCTTTTCCTCATGTTAGAGATAAGACTGTGGAACCAATCACCCAGATTTCATTTATTACATGAGTGTCTAAGCTAATTTGATCTGAGAATGAGAAAGGAAGATTTAGCAAGAATAACAATGTTCCCTGTAAACCTTGAAGATGACTACAAACAAACAACAAAGAGTTAGACAGGGAACAAAAAGGAAGTGACAAAACAAATCAGCTGTCTGAGGGCATTTAAAGCTCTTTAATGAAAATCACTTGTTAACTTATTGGAGATAGTATCTCCTTCCAAAAGGAAGGATGCTGAGCAAATCCTGGATTCCAGGGCATCTTTGCCCTCTTAGCTAACCAGACATCAACTTTGAAAGCTTGTACAGAGAGGGAAAAAAGATTAATGAATAGTCTATGAATAAACAGTTCTGCCCAAATCTCTTAGAGCTGTTTGGAGACTTGGACTTTCAGCTGAAACTGAAGGACTGTTTTATGGCCACCAAGGGAGAGTAAAATGATCTCAGAGCAGAGGGCGGGGATGGGCAGCTGGCGAGCACTGAGACCTCCTTGTGCCATCGCCTAGCACTTGAGTGCACTATGAGTCATGCTGGACACACACTACACTTGGCATTAGCAGTCAAGGCTGGAGTTGGAGGAGAAGCAGATGAGATCTGAGGATGCAAGGGACATCCCACCTTCCTGTGCTCTGTGAGGACACCAATGACCTCACTAGTACCTGTCAGGACCTGACTTAGATTATTACCTGTGAGTGAAGAAATGACAGGCACCACCAGGCTGAGACATGTTATACAGGATAGACTGAAGGGATTTTTAAGATTATTTTATTCTATCCTAGCCATCACGGAATTATGGAGTTTAGTTTCAGATAACAGCTCCACATACATTCATGAAGATTACCTTAAGTGTAGTTAAAGTAAAAGCTTTTTATTTTTTTTCTGGACAGTTGCAATATAGAGAGAGACATAGCCACACTGACTATGGCTGTTGCAGACTAAGATCTCCTCTCAAACAGGCCTGAGCTTCTCAGACATTGTCCCTTTCCTCCTCACCACAGTGGGGATGACAGCCAGACAGCATGCTTCCAACTTGTTCTGCAGACACTTCTAGGTACTGCCYGTGGCCTACTGTGTCCAGAGTCTTCAGCCTAACCCTTGCCACTGATTCTTTTAAGCAGTTTTGAAGACACACACTTTTGAATTTCAACCAGCAAACTTCAATCAAAATTAATGAAACAATAAAGCTCTTAGCCCTCTTGTATACATATGCAGAGAAAATATCAACATTATCTTATTTATCTGTCTATTGTATACATATGTATATATGTCATACCATCTTATATATGGTATATACCCATAATATATACCCATATTATCTTATATATTTATCTATTGTGTACAYATGTATATTTTGCAGAGAAATTAGTTCAAAGGAAAAAATTTATTCAACGTTATTGAATAAGTTCACAATGTTTCTAAAGTTAGTTCCTTTAAATATATGCTATACTATAAACTTTTATAGGGAATTACATACACCATAAGTAAATAAAAACTGACTTTTGAAATGCTTAATAAAAGAGATTATAACTCTAAGTAACCATATCATCGATGAGAATGTGATAAAGATACTTTCAACAATCTAATCTCTGGAAGAACATATTTCATTTCATACTTACAGATTTTTTTTCCTTTCAACATGACACCTCCACAAGTCACGTAATCATGAAGTATTTTTTTAATCTAAATCTCATAAAMCAATCTTTAGGTAATTGGTTCTGAAATACCATGTAGTTCCTTTATGGAATCAATACACAGTGATAGAATTGGAACAACAATTTCTTTAAGTTTGATGTGTTCTTGGATTTGGTTTGTGAGAATTTTATTGAGTATTTTTGCATTGTTATTCATAAGTGAAATTGGTCTGAGGTTCTCTTTCTTTGTAGGGTCATTGTGTGGTTTAAGGCATCAGAGTAACTGTGGCTTCAYAGAATGAATTAGATGGAGTTCCATCTGTTTATATTGTACGAAATATTTTGAAGAGTGTAGCTATTAGCTCTTCTTTGGAGGTCTGGTAGAATGCTACACCAAAACCATCTAGTCCTCGGCCCTTTTTAAATGGGAAATTTTTAATGACTGCTTTTATTTCCTTAAGAGTTATGAGACTGTTTAGATAGTTTTTCTGATCCTGATTTAASTTTGGTATGTGGTGTTTGTCTAGAAAACAATCCATTTCATCTAGATTTTCCAGTTTTGTTCCGTATATGCTTTTGTATTAAAAACTGATTATTTATTATTAGAGGCTGGTGAGATTGCTCAGAAGTTAAGAGCACTGACTGCTCTTCCAGAAATCCTGAGTTCAATTCCCAGCAACCACATGGTGGCTCACAACCATCTATAATGGGATCTGATGCCATTTTCTGGAGTGTCTGAAGATAGCAACAATGTACTCACACATGTAAAATGAATAATTCTTAAAAAAAAATAGTAATCATTTAGCCATGCAGTGGTGGCGCACACCTTAAAGCCCAGCACTTCAGAAGCAGAGGCTGGCAGATTTCTGAGTTTGTGGCCAGCATGGTCCACAGAGTGAGTTCTAAGACAGCCAGGGCTATACAGAGAAATCCTGTCTTGAAAAAAATCAAAAACAAANAAAAAAAATAGTAATCATTTAGCCATGCAGTGGTGGCGCACACCTTAAAGCCCAGCACTTCAGAAGCAGAGGCTGGCAGATTTCTGAGTTTGTGGCCAGCATGGTCCACAGAGTGAGTTCTAAGACAGCCAGGGCTATACAGAGAAATCCTGTCTTGAAAAAAATCAAAAACAAAACAAAACAAAATGTCTCTTAGGAGGGTTGACATTCTTTAAGGGCTGGAGAGATGGCTCAGCAGTTCAGAGCACTGACTGATCTTCAGAAGGTCCAGAGTTCAAATTCCAGCAACCACATGGTAGTTCACAAACAATATTTTAATAAAAAAACTTAATATTTAAATTATCAATGAGATCTGATGCTCTCTTCTGGAGTGTCTGAAGTACAGTGTATTTACATATAATAAATAAAAAAAAATCATGCTGGGCAGTGGTGGCATACACCTTTAATCCCAGCACTTGGGAGGCAGAGGCAGGCAGATTTCTGAGTTCAAGGCCAGCCTGGTCTACAGAGTGAGTTGCAGGATAGCCAGGGCTACACAGAGAAACCCTGTCTCGAAAAATCAATCAATCAATCAATCAATCAATCAATCAATCAATAAATAAATAAATAAATAAATAAACCAAAAAAATCTTAAGAAAAAAATTGATGATTTATTGAATTTCCTCAAGTCAGACTCTAAAATACAAATAATCCAATTAAAACTGGGGTACAGAGCTAATCAGAGATTTGTCAGCAGAGGAAACTCAAATGGCTGAGAAGCACTTAAAGAACTGTTCAACATTCTTAGTCATCAAAGAAGCACAAATCAAAACGACCCTATGGTTCCATTTTATGCCAATAGGAAGGGCTAAGATCAAAACCAGAAGCTACAGTACATGCTGGCATGAATGTAGAGTAAGAGGAATACTCCTCCATTGCTGGTGAGAATGCAAACTGGTACAACCACTCTAGAAATGATTCTGGCAGTTCCCCAGAAAAATTGAAATAGTTCTACCCAGCTATACCACTCCTAGGAATGTACTCAAAAGATGCTTCACCATTCTACAAGGCACATGATTCACTATGTTCATAGCAACGTTATTTGTAACAGCTAGAAGCTGGAAACAATCWAGATGTCCCTGAAAAGAAGAATGGATACAGAAAATGTGTTTCATTCACACAATGAAATACTATTCAGCTACTAAAAATGAGGATATCATGAATTTTGTAGACAAATAGATGGAATTAGAAAATATCATCCTGAGTGTGATAACCCAGACTCAAAAGGGCATGCATGGTATGTACTCACTGATAAGTGGATATTAGCCAAGAAGTTTAGAATTCACATGATACATGTGCTTAACAAGAAGAAAGGTCCAAGTRTGGATACCTGAAACYCACTTAGAAGGGGTACAAAATAATCATGGAGGCAGAGGGAGAGAGGAACCTGGGTGGGACAGGAAAGAGGAAACAGGGTGGGGGCAGGATCAGGTACTGGGAGGGAGGAGAGAAGCTTAGAGRGAGAATTAACTGAAATTTCCAGCAARTGTAGGGTAGGGGGCAGGGAAACTCAATGGGGATAACAGTAGCTGAAATTATCAACAATGGGGAAATGGAACCTAAAGAGACCACCTCTAGCAGATAGACATGGCCCCAATTTGAGGTAGGGGCCAGCCATTTATTTTCAACATTTTTGACCTGGAATTGTTCCTGTCCAAAGGAAATACAGGGACAAAAAATRGAGCAGARAGTGAAAGACAGGCAACCCAGTGACTGCCCCAACTTGGGATCCAGCCCATGTATGCACAACAAACCCTATCATTATTACTGATGTCATTGTGTGTATGCAAACAGAAGCCTGGTGTGGCTGTCCTCTGAGAGGCTCTACTAGCAGCTGACTGAGACAAATGGAGATACTTACCATTTAGGTCCGGGAACCCAGTGGAAGAGTTAGAGAAAGGACTGAAGGAGCTGAGAAGGATTGCAACCCCATAGGAAGAACAACAGTGTCAACTAACTGGACCCCTCAGAGCTCCCAGGACTAAACCGCCAGCCAAGTTGGATACAACAAGGGATGGTCCATGGCCCCAGGAAATATGTGTAGCAGAGAACAACCTCGTCTGGCCTCAGTGGGCCAGGGAAGGAAGGAGTGACTGACTGGGTG
>BDUI01005673.1:43508-56391 GCA_002335545.1 Apodemus speciosus
TAGATAGATGATAGATAGATAGATAGATAGATAGATAGATAGATAGATAGATAGATAGATAATAGATAGATTGATGGATTGATTGATAGATGGAACTATAGAAGATAGATGTATAAATAGTAGATAATGAATAGACAGATGACAGATAGATGATGAACTGATGATAGATGATAGGTTGATAGATGATAGATGAACAATAAGTTTAAGTGATAGATATATTGGAAATAAATAGATGATTTTAAAAATGGTAGATAATAGGTAATAGATGATAGAAACATAGGGCATAAATTATAATTACATAAAKTGTGGTACATTTAGCAGGCATAGCAGCTTTTCAGAATTTTGCCTAAGCCCTCCCAATAGGAGAGACAAATCCTGCTCTGTAAGAGCACATAACAGAAACCAGTCTTAGTACAAGACTGTTTACAAAGGCAGAGTAATTGGTTTTGTCCCCAACTGACTTTGAAGCTAAAAATAATTAAATTATGGCTGGGAATAATGCTTCCTGCCCATAATTGTATTTAGTAAGTGAGAAGGGATCAAATCTGCTGGGAAGACATCTCAAATATCTCTATAATCCTTACTTATTTGTTCTGTATGGAAATTGAATCATAGCATTGACATATTCCAATATGGTATAACCTTGGGTTTTCTGTTAAATTTAAACCACCTTTGTAGATATGTCACAAAATAATACTTGTACACATGGCCCAATGTACAAGAGAATGTAATTAAAACCTTCTCAAGGTATAATATGAACATAAAATTTAGTTCACCATCTTCTTACTATGCTAAATACATTTTGCACTTATTTATCTAAAAATAGATCAAGCAGGAAATAAGTCATCAAGTTAGTATGGAAATAAGGCCAACATGTGTAATGACTTTATAGATATTTCATTTTTGATTTAAGACTTTTCCTACCCATCACTGTTGCGCACTAAGCTGCTATGCATCTTCATGCTGATACTATTTTGCTTCTGTCACATAAATGCTTTTCTAAATATAGACCCTTAGAAAACTGCCATGATTTGAATAGGAGGGCCTAAGCTAGGAGCCATGCAAGTAGTCTCTACAGAAAAGAATCATACAGAAAGCTAACACTGCATACGGCCAAGAAATATGTGCTTCTGGATCATTCCTGGGTAAAATCATGGGGGAAGTGCTCTCAGTCATGGGGATATCTTGCCTAATAAGAATAATCTTTCAGGTCCATAAAGCTCCTATCTGATCATCTAATTTATGCTAAATGTGATTTATGTGCAGTTTGACAAGGGTCTGAGTATGTCAGACAGGTCTCATCTATGTGCCTGAACCACATGAAAGATCCTGGGCAGCAGGAATCGTGAGACCATCCCTACATGCATTGCAAATACTGCATGTCAATCATGGCGAAAATAGAGCATCCATGTGGAAGCCCTAACAGGGAATAAATGCAGTATCCCAACTTGTTTCTCGTGGACCTCACTTCAAATGCCTTTTACTTTTGCTTCATGTAATCCTGATCTTCTAACTGTAATAATCTATAGCCATTAATAGAATGACATTTACAGAATTCTTAATTTCTTCCAGTGAATCATAACTCTGAGGAGAGTTTGAGCTCCTCCACCATGAAAGGATGTGTGGAGGCTGCGCAGAGAAGTAAACATAACCTGTGACGTGGAGGAGGGACGTATGGCCTAGGGAAGCTCACGGAAGTCATGAAATGATATGAGGGGAAACGTGGAGGGGATTTCACTGCGATTAGGGCAGCACGGGAGTAAGTGTATGGAAGTAAACACAGAACGCTTCCCAGGCCTGGGGCCTCACTCCTGTATCTTCAAAATCAGGAGGCTAAGTATTGCCATGAGTGGAAAGCCAGCTTTGGATACACAGCTATTGAGTACACAGTATGATAAAACAAGAGGGGAGGGGGAGAGGGGGAGAAGGAAAGCAAGGAAGAGGAGGAGGAAGAGGAAAAGGAGGATATGAAGGGATGGAAGAAGGACTTATTAAAGTCTTTGGAAAACCTTTGGTATTGCTTTTTAACCCTGCCATCAAAACCCACATAATTACCTTTGCTTTTTAAATGATGCTCACAGGTCTGGAATCCCGTTATTTATAACTCCATAGATCATTTGTGCTCCTTAAAACAGCAATGGGGCTTTTTATTTTATAGTAATATATTATAGATTTATCCTTTTGTGAGACCTAGTTCTTTTGTTTTTATTGATGAAGTTCACAAATACAACCACCTGTAGACTGTCAGTCTTTTGAGAAAGTTTACAAATTGTGCCACATGAAAGAACATGTACTATCAAAAGTTATTCCACTTCAGTTGTCAGTAAAGCATTTAAATTATCTTTGCTTGGCCAAGGCATTTTGCCAAGCAACTGAAATTCTTCTGTCATGGACAGTTGATTTCCTAATAAAGCTTCTAGTTTGTCTTCATGAACAAGCTCAATATTATATGGTTCAAATTGGCCTGATATTCTTATTAAGCCACAGTCTGTACCATTGAAAGACTTCCTACTAGTATTTCTTATTGCTTCTGTTATTAACCCCTTTCTGATTGCTTCTAAGTCTGAAAAAAGCCTCTCTTGTTCTCTAGTATTCAAATCAAGTATTTCAAGCTGTCAAAATAAAGACTTTCTACAGATATTCAGAAGTATTTTTTTCCTGAAATACAGCAATAAGTCATGCTAACTTCTCACAGAATTTTTTCTGAATTATTCAGAAAAAATGTAACAATAATTGAGTGGGATAGTTAAGCAATTGAAGTGTATTCATCTGAGGAGAGTGGTGGAATCTGTTGGTTATTCTCTTGGATACCCTATTTAAGATATACTTTTAATGGGCCTAGAATTGTCTTACATTCAGACAAGAAACCAGATTTTTAGGGATAGAAGTCAAATGGCTAGAAGATATACTGGGCACTCTAGAGATATCAATTATGAGAACTCTTGTTTTAAAGTATAACAACCTTGTTCAAAGCCAATGACTTGTTTCCTCCTTCAGTGTTTTCAGATAAAATACAAACAGCAATTTGCACACCCTATATAGCTGGTAGAAAGACCATTGATATAGGAGATATAAAAGGATGTTTCTAGTATAAGCCATTACACCCATACTAAGTAAAAATATACCAAAGACTTAAAATATCACAGCAAGAGTGTGTGCTAATATGGATTCAGCCACCCTTGCATTTTGTATTTAGACTGATACAAGTAATGATATTGACATATAATCTATGTGGAAATTACAAGAGTCAGCCAAGGGTTTGCTCTGCATATTGAAGCGAAGTGGGATGTATTAGGTACTACTGTTTACCACTGAGCCCAGAAGACACATTTTGTTGGTTTGAATATGCTTGGCCCATGGGATGTGACCCTATTAGGAAGTGTGGACTTGTTGAAGTAGATAGGTCTCTGTGTAGGTGGGCTTTGATATCTCCTAGTGCTCCTGGATGCTTTTGGATCAAGATGCAGTATTTTCAGCACTTTCTTCAGTACCACATCTGCCTGGTGGCTGCCATGCTTCTACCACAATGATAATGGACTGAACGTCTGAAACTGTAAACGAGCCCCAATAAAACGTTTTCTCCATAAGAGTTGCCTTGGTCATGGTGTCTCTTCACAGCAATGAAAGTCTAACAAAGACACATATTTAACTTTTATAAACTTGTAGTTGTAAAGAAATGGATTTTACCTTAAATTTTGCCTAGTTGTGTGATTTGATATGTTCTGGACACCTGGAACTTGACACCTGACAGATTCTTATTTCAATATTTTAAATCATCATTGAGAATGCACTAAACTTTCATTTTCACTGATTTTAATCACTTAATCTTTTCCAACAAGACTTTTCTATATTTAAAACTTTTTTCACCTTATGAAATGAATGAGAAACAACTTCCTCCTCTAAAATTTAGCTAGATCCTCTTTCACTAGAAAAATATGACACCTGAGTTTAGCATGAAGAGACAACAGATAAAAAAATACTCTTTAAAATCTACTATCAGCTTAGTTCTCATTATAAGAAGGCTGGTAAATGCTTTTTAGCATGTTTTGACATGTACAGGTGTGGTATTCTATGTATTCAATGCAATCCCCTTCAAAATTCCAACTCAATTCTTCACAGAGATAGAAAGAGAAATTCTCAAATTCATTTTGAACAACAAAAAACCCAGAATAGAGAAAAACTATTCTCAACAATAGAAGAACTTTTGGGGGAATCACCATCCCTGATCTCAAGCTCTGCTACAGAAAAAATAGTGATTAAAAAAAAGCATGGTATTGGTACAGAGACAGGCATGTAGAGCAATGGAATAAAATTGAAGTCCTAGAAATAAACTCACACATCTATGGTCACTTGATCTTTGACAAAAAAGCTAAAACCATCTGGTATAAAAAATACAGCATTTTCAATAAATGGTGCTGGTTCAACTGGCTGTTAGYATGTAGAAGGATGCAAATTGATCCATTCTGATCTACTTGTACAAAGCTCAAGTGCAAGTGGATCAAGGATCTCCCATAAAACTAGACACACTGAATTTAATAGAAGCGAAAGTGGGGAAGATCCTCGAACACAGGGGGAATTTTCCTGAATAGAATACCAATGACTTATGCCATAAGATCAAGAATCAACAAAGGACACTGTTAATAGGACAAAATGGCAACTCACAGTTTGGGAAAAGATATTTACCAACTCTACTTTCGATAGAGACTAATATCCAAAATATACAAAGAACTCAAGAAATTAGACTCCAGAAAACCAAATAACAGAGCTAAACAGAGAATTCTCAAATGAGGAATCTCACATGGCTGAGAAGCACTTAAAGAAATGTTAAAATCCTTAGTCATCAGGGAAATGCAGATCAAAACAACTCTGAGAAACCACCTTACACCAGTCAGAATGGCTAAGATCAAAAACTTGGGTGACATCATGTGCTAGAGAGAATGTGGAGAAAGAGAAACACTTCTCCATTTTTGGAGGGATTGMAAGCTGGTACAATAACTCTGGAAATCAGTTTGGTGGTTCCTCAAAAAATTTGACATAATATTACCTGAGGACCCAGCTATACTACTCCTAGGCATATACCCAAAAGACCCTCCAGCATGGAATAGGGACACATGCTCCACTATATTCATAGCAGCTTTATTTATAATATCCAGAAGCTGGAAAGAACTCAGATGTCCCTCAATAGAGGAGTGGATTCAGAAAATGTGGTATAATCACACAATGGAGAACTACTTAGCAATTAAAAACAATGACTTTGTGAAATTCTCAGGCAAATGGATGGAACTAGAAAATATCATCCTGAGTGAGGTAACAAGAACTCACATGCCATGTACTCACTGAAAAGTAATATTAGGAAAACATCTCAAAACACCCTTGACACAATTTATGGACCATATTAAGGTCAAGAAGGAAGACCACAGTGTGGATGTCCCAGTCCTGCTTAGAATGAGAAACAAAATAATTAAAGGAGGTAGAGGATGGACAGGACTTGGGAAGAAGAGAGGTGGGGGAGAGGAAAAAGGGGGGCAGGATTAGGTGTGGGAGGAGACAGGGGAAATGTACAGAGGGTCAGGAAATTAAACAGAGTTATGAAGCAATGGGGGATGCAGCGATTGCGGTAGCCAAAAGAAAGTCCCAGATGCCAGGAAAGCAAGAGGCTCCCAGAACCCAAATGGGATGGCATTAACTGAAATACCCAACAAAGGGGAGAAAGAAACTGTAGAGACCATATCCAGAGGTTAAGGACAGGCACAGCCCCAGGTTGAGGGATGGGGCCACCCACCCTTCTCAAAATTTAAACCCAGAATTGCTCTTGTCTGAAGAGGACAAAGAGTGAAGCAGAGAATGAAGAAAAGGCCTTCCAGAGACTGCCCTACCTGAGAATTAATCCTGTATACAGCCACCAAATGCAGACACTATTGCCTATGCCAGAAAGTGCTTGCTGACAGGAGCCTGGTATGGATGTCTCCTGAGAGGGTCTGCCAGAGACTTAATGATACAGATGCAGCTGCTTGCAGCCAACCATTGGACTGACTGAACAAGGGGGTTCAATGGAGAAGTTAGAGGAAGGACTGAAGGAGCTGAAGGGGGTTGCAACTGCATAGGAAGAACATAATATCAACTAACCAGACCCCCCCCCTAGAGCTCCCAGGGAGTAAACCACCAACCAAAAGAATACACATGGAGGGACCCATGGTTCCAGCTGCATATGCAGCAGAGGATGGCCTTGTCTGGCATCAAAGGAAGGGGAGACCCTTGGTACTGGGAAGGCTTGATGCCCCAGTGAAGAGGAATGCTAGGGTGGTAGGGCAGGAGTGRGGGGTAGGTGGGGAGCACCCATGAAGGCAGTAGTTGTTTGGAGAGAACACTGGGAAGGGGGTAACATTTGAAATGTAAATAGACCAAATAAACAATAATTTTTTTTTTAAAAAAAATGTACAGCTGTGGATTTCTAGATAACATCTGCTTCTGAGCTATGCCTCTGGTAAATGCATTGATTGGGAGTAATTCTCTGCTCAGTCCAGTGACTATGATACCATTCAGCTCCAAGATCAGCCTTACCAAACTTAGTCCTTGAGTATCTCAGTCTGAATAGCTAATCATGCAAAAAAAAAACAAAAAACAAAAAAAAAAAACAAAAACAAAAAAAAAACATCAGTGCATAAAAAGTACTGTACTGTGCCCATATCCTCACATATCTCTCTGCTGTTCCATTTCTTCAAGGACAACTTTATTGTTCATTCATCATAGGCAACCTACTGCCTTGATTCTTCAGAATCAACACAGGATCCTTACAGAAATCAAGGAAAGAAAATTAAATTTCCATCTATACACACATACTTATAGTGCAATCCCATTCGTTACAATGTATGTGCATATGAATATAGGTATGTGCAAATATTCTAACTTCATAAGAATTGCAAGAGTCTGAGCTGAAGGCTTAAGGGGGGGTATTTCATTTCTACTGACATTGGAGCATCAGATCATTCAATGAAGAAGTGACAGGCTGAGGATGGAGAGATGCTTCAGTGGTTAAGAGTGCTTACCCTCATAAGGACTAGGGTATGATTCCCAGTATCCATATTATGCAGTGGACAATACCCCATAAGTCCACATACAGGAGATTCAATACCCTCCTCTGGCCTCCACAAACAATCATACTCAATTGTAGACATACACACATATACATAATTAAAAATAGGGGCTATAGAAATGGCTCAGTGGTTAAGAGCACTGGTATTCTTTCAGATGTCTTGAATTCTATTCACAGCAATCACATGATGGCTCACAACCATCTATGACAAGATTTGATGCTGTCTTCTGTCATGCAGATGTATGTGTAGAGAGAGTATTCATAAGTATAAAATAAATAAACAAACAATTTAAAAATATACATAAATATTTTTTTAAAAAGAGGTTATGTTTGTCAGGAAAAGATAAAAGGAAAGCAAWTAAAAATGTCTGTGAGTTCCTCATTCTGAATATCTTGTTAATACCCAAGAAATATTTATTTTTACTTGAAATTACTGAGACTCATAAGAGAGTCTACATTCATTTTCCTATATGGCTGTTCACAGCTTTCAATGTCTGATCCTTTTTATCCTTTTGTTCTACATCTGGACGACCTGATAAGAACACCTAGGTATCCTTTCCTTTGAACTTTGGACCATCAGAAAGTTCAAATATGCACACTAAATCTATTGAGAGATTTTACCTTCCTGCCTATCTCTTATCCACAATCAAGCCAACTTGTCTTCTGTCCTACATGCTTAAGCTATTTTTTGATCTGAAGAAAAAAAAAGGAATCCCTCTATTGTCCTCTCTGAAAGGTATCTATTACACACTCAGTGTGTCAATATTCAACACAAATACACTGGGAAAGTAGAGGAGGGTTTGCTTTGTCTCCGTGTGGTAGCCACATGAACACTTTCATATGATGGTCATGGTTGCTATCAATAGCTTAAAAGGAGGATTAAACTCCTTTCTATTTCCACTCCATAGTCTAGCATTTCCTTTGCTATTTCATAACATTATCCATGGCAGAAACGTTTATCATGACTATAGAGTGATTATAGCTTTGATCTGTTCATGATATTATCACAAGCTTGTGCCTCAAGCTTCTACCCAGAGACTTCAAGAACCTTTACTTGAAAGCTCAGTATTTTGATACCAATCCCAATACTGAAAAGGATACAAGGTTTAGTAAAATTAAATAGAACACTATCAGGCATCATATCCATAATACATTACAATATAGCATATTACTTTTTCTATAACAATTACAATATTATTTATCAAGAATTTATGGTCCTTGATTAACTATAGATATTATTTAGGGAATTAAAAATTAAGCAAACAGGTTTCTTTAAAACCCTAGTGTGCTGATATCACAAGTCACACCTTGAGTAGAAACCTCCTACCCTACAGAAAGGAGGCCAGCATCCTGAACACAGAGACAAGGGCAACTCCCTGAAAATCAGATCAGAGGTCACACACATGGTCAAAGCTTCAGGCCTCAACTTGGGCAACAAAATACCCCTGCAGGAGCAGAGGCCATGTAGACCACCAGAAGTCTAGCCCCCAACTCAGGGAGAGACCCTCTACTGCACCATAGGCCATTCCAGCCAGAGGACCTGAAAGGAAATACAAATCAAGAAAGAAGACAACTCAGAAATTGATACCCAGACCGATAGTCACTACCAATACAAATGTTTACTTGCCAGTGTAAGAACATAATCATCAACAGCCAGGATATGCCATCACCACTACAGCCCTAAAAGTTCCAACAAAGATGAAGCACAAGACAAGGAACTTAAACCCAAATTTATGAAGATGATAAAAATCCTTAAAAAGGAAAATTTAAAATTCCTTTAAAGAAATTAAAAAAAAGACAAACAAAAAATTGGGGGGAAATTAATAAATCCCTTAAAGAATGTCAAGAAAACCAAGAAAACCCCCAAACAGTTAAAAGAAACAAATAAAACTATTCAAGACTTGAAAATAAAAATAGAAGCAATATGGAAAACACAAACTCAGGAAATTCTGGAAGTGAAAAATATAGGTAAATGACCAGGCTTCACAAACAGAATGCAAGATATGCAAGAGACAATCTCCAGTGTTAATAAAAGAAATTGATACATGAGTCAAAGAAAATGTTAAATCTAAACACTTTCTATCATAAAATATCCCGGAAATCTGGGACACTGATAAAAGACCAAATTTTTGAATAAAACGAGCACGAGAAGGAGAAGATGCCCAGCTAAAGGTCCAGAAATTATTTTAATGAAACCATAGAAGAAAATTTCCTTAAGTTACAGAAGGATATGCCTATAAAGACATAAGAAGCTTATAAAACGCCAAATAGATTGGACCATAAAAGAAAATTCTCTTGCCACATGATAATCAAACACACAGAACAAATAAACAATAATAAAAGCTGCAAGGTGAAAAGGCCAAGTAATATATAAGGGCAGATCTACAAGAATGTTGCCAGGCTTCTCAGTGAAGACTCTAAAACCCAGAAGAGCCTGAACAGATATACTGCAGACTCTAAGAGAGGACAGATGTCACCTCAGACTACTATACCCAATGAAATTCTCCATCATCATAGCTGAAGGAAACAAAGTATTACATGATAAAGTTAAATTTGAACAATATCTATACTCAAATTCAGCCCTAGAAAATGTTCTGGAAGGAAAAGTCCAACCAAAGGAGGTTAACTGTAAACATGAAAACACAGACATTAAATAATCTCACACCAAAAAAAAGCCAAAGATGGTACACACACACACACACACACACACACACACACACACACACACACACACACATACACTGTAGCAAAATTAGAGGAATTAACAATCATTAGTCATTGATATCTCTCACAGACTAACAGGATGGATGTAAAAACAGAATTCATCCTTCTGCTACACATAAGCAACAATTCAACATCAAACATAGACATTATCACAGATTTAAAGGTTGGAAAAATATTTTCAGATAAAAAGCCCCCAAAAAGCAAGTTGGTGTAGCTATTCTAATATCTAACCAAATATGCCTCATACTAAAATTAATCAGACAAGACAGGGAAGGATACTTCAAACTGATCAATAAAAACAAAACAAAACTTCCCAAAATGGCATTTCAACTCCCAAATTCAAGGGCTCTCACATTTGTAAAAGAAACATTACTGAAGCTTGCACCACACACCAACCCTCAAACATGGGTAGTGGGAGAATTCAATACCCCTGTCTCACCAATGGAAAGTTATTTCAGACAAAAAATAAACAGAGCAATAATGGCACTAAGAGGACCAACAGACATCTAAATGGCATTTAACCCAAACACAAGAAAGTATACCTTCTTCTCAGTACCTCAGGAAACATTCTTCAAAATTGACTACATACTCAGTCACCAAGCAAGCCCAAGATATATAGGAAAATTGAAAAATGAGCCTCTACATACTACCAGAATACCATGAGTTGAAGGTGTGTTTCAACAACAGAAAGCCTACAAACTCATGGAAACTTAGCAATTCTATAACAAATAARTACTGGGTAAAGACAGAAGCAAAGAAAGAAATTAAAGATTTATTAGCATYCATAGAAAACTGAAAATGAATGTACAACTTACCCAAACTTATGGGMCACAAAGAAAGCTGTGCTAAGAGGAAATGTTTTAACCTTAAATACCTACATAATAAGAAAAGAAATTGGAGCAATTTTATAATACCAATTTATCAGCACTCCTGAAAGTTCTAGAAAAAAAGAAACAAGCATACCCGAGAGAAATAAATGGCAAGAAATAATCAAACCAAGAGCCAAAATCAGTAAAATAAAAGCATACAGRACAGGACAAAAAGGTCAAAGAAAGAAAGAGCTGATTATTTGAGAAAATCAAGATGGTAGACAAACCCTAACCCAAACTAACTAAAAGGCAGAATGAAAATTTCCAAATTAAGAAATCAGAAGTGAATGGAGAGACATAATAAGAGACACAAAAGAAATACYGAAACTCATTAGGTCATACTTCAAAGCCTACACTCCAGAAAATTATAAAACCTAAAATGAAAAAGAAAAAACATGGACAAAATTTTCTTAATAGATACCACATACCAAATTTAAATCAAGATCAGATAAACAACTTAAATAGACATATAACCTACAATGAAATGGAAGCGATCATTAAAAGTGTTTCCCTCCCCTGCAAAAAATAAGTCCAGGGCTAGACASTTCTAACACAGAATTCTGTCAGACTTTCAAAGAAAGGCTAAGACCAATATGTCTTGAATGATTCCATAAAATAGAAACAGAAGAAACAACATCAATTTTTATATGTCCAAATTACCCTGAAACTCAATCCACACAAAGATTCACAAAAGAAAGAAAACTATAGACCTATTTCCTTCATGAACATAGATGCAAAAAATACTTTAAAAAACCCTGCAAGGTGAATACAGAAACACATTAGAAAAATCATCTACCATGATAAAGTAGGATTCATTCCAGGGATGCATAGTTGGTCCAACATAAGAAAATCTGTTAATGTAATGCATCTTATAAACAATCTGYAAGAAAAATCAAATGATCATCCAATTAGATGCTGAAAAGGCTTTGAAAAAATCCAACACCTTTTTATATTAAAAGTATTGAAGAGATGAGGGATACAGGAGAAATACCTAAACATACTAAAGGCAATTTACCATAAACATGTATCCAACATCAAATTAAATGGAGAAAAGCTCAAACAATCCACTCAAATCAGAAACATGACGAGGGTGCTCACTCTCACCATATCTATGCAATATAATACTTGAAGTTCTAGACATAGCAATAAGATTATTAAAATAGATCAGGGAAGTTCAAATAGGAAAGAAGTCAAAGCACCACTATTTGCCGATAGCASCATAATACATATAAGCAACCCCAATAATTCTACCAGGGGACCCCCTATAGCTAAAAAACATCTTCAGCAAAGCCACAGGATAAATGATTAATTTAAAAAAAATCAGTCTGCTTATACACAAATGACAAAAGGAATGAGGATGAACTCAGGGGACCAACACCAAAGAGTCACAAATAACAGAAAATAAGCCAGGACTAACTGTAACTGAGCAAGTAAAAGACCTTTATAGTTAAAACTTCAAGTCTGCAAAAGAAAAGTGAGGAAGATACCAAAAGATGGAAAGATCTTGAATTGTCATGAATASACAGAATCAACTTATCTACAGATTCAATGTAATCTCCACGAAATTTCCAACACAATATTTTACAGAGATTGAAAGAACAATATGTGACTTCATATGAAAAGAAAAACCAAAACACCCAGGATATCTAAAACAATCCGAAACAATAAAGTAACTTCTAGAGGTATCACTACACCTGATCTCAAGCCACTACAGAGAAATAATAGTAAAAACAGCATGGTATTAGTAAAGCAAATAAAYAAACAAAACCAGGCACATTGATCAATTGAATCGCATTGAAGAATCAGCACACCTAATCAGCACACCTATGTAAACCTGAATTTTTTTTATAAAGAAGCCAGAAATATACAATGGAAAAAAGAAAGAATCTGCAACAAATGGTGCTGATCTAAGTAGATGTTAATATGGAGAAGAATCAAAGAGATCCGTACCTATTCCCTTGAATAAAACTCAAGTCCAAGTGGATTAAAGACTTCCACATAAAACTGAAACACTGAATCTGATAGAGGAGAAAGTGGGGAATAACCTTGAATGCATTGACATGGGAGGCAATTTCCTGAAGAGAACACCAATTGGCCAGGAAGTAATATCAACAATTACTACATGGGACCTTATGAAACCTAAAAGTGTCTCTAAGGAAAAGGGCAAAGACAATAGGACAAAACAACAGACTATAGA
>BDUI01005674.1:15591-31310 GCA_002335545.1 Apodemus speciosus
ACTGGGGAAAAAACTTCACTAACACCACATCTGATAGAGAGATAATATCCAAACTATAGAAAGAGCTCAAGAAGATAACCACCAAAAAACCAAACAACCCAATCAATAAATGGGGTATAGAGCTAAACAGAGATTTCACAACAGAGGAATCTCAAGTGGCCAAGAAGCACTTAAAGAAATGTTCAAAGTCCTTAGTGATCAGGGAGATGCAAATCAAAACAACCCAGAAATTCCACCTTACTCCAAYCAGAATGACTAAGATCAAAAACTCAGGTAACAGCACATGTTGGCAAGGATGTATAGAAAGAGAAACAGTCCTGCAYTGCTGGTGGKATTGCAAACTGGTTYTCACCTTTTCTTAATAACTATTTATTCTTTTTGCTTACTCAGTACCTGCGTTTTCTTATGCTTCTTAGACATGACACTCTCAAAGAATCTACATTATAAAGTCATCCAGGCATTGTGAGAGATAATTTTGAATCCCATGCCAGAAGAGAAGACATCATCTAACATTTCTGGAAAATACATTTACATGTTTGGAGGACGGGGTGTATTTAGTGTCTATAGCAACAGGAACATTCTTAATGAACACTGCTGCAGATTTATTAAATCGATTATTTTTTCCAAWTATGCTTGCTGAAGTCGTATATTTATGTTAGATCAGGATTCCCCATAATAATTAATCAGAACTTGCCAGCAACTTAACTAATATTGGAAGGATGCCTGATTTCAGTTTATCCTACATTTTCTGCATGGAAAGTAAATAGGAGAAACAAACCTTCTGTGGCTGGAGGAAGGGCCTGAGGATGAAACAGAGCTTCCCAGACACCTCTTCTTCCCGGTGAGCACAGCTCCAAGATTTTACTCACAGATGATAATGTTCTGTGCCTCTCCTTTTGTCATAGAGGCTGATTTGTAAGAATGCAGAAGGGCCCTATTAATATTTTAGTTTTTTAGAGATAATTATAATATATTATTATTATAGTAGTTTCCCCTCTTATTTAAAGTAGATTCTATTCTAACATATCTTCATTACTGTTTCCTCTCCCTTTATTTCTCCCAGTTCCTCCCCACTTCTCCCATCCAGATCCACTCCCTTTCTGACTCTTATTAGAAAAGAACAGGCTTCTAAGAGGTAATATTAAAATGCAACAAAACAAAATTAATAAGATAAAACCAAAACTATTACATAAATATTGGGCATGACAAACCAGCATGAGGAAAAGAGYCAAGAGAAGGCACAGGAATCAGAGATCCACAGTCCACACACTAAGAACTCTTATAAATACTCAATTATTCTAACACATGTCCTTTACAGACTGATACTTACAAATACCTGTTTTCTACTTATTTACAATGTTAACCTTTAAATGCTGATTTGGCATTGACATAAAGAGAAGATATTACAAGAGATGAGCAGGATTCGTGGGCTGCATACTCACTCATGCGCTCTCATAATTTAGCCATGGGTTCCTGAAGCCAAAAAATAAAAATAAAAATAAAAAAAAGATCCTAAAACTTTCTGAAAAACTGTAATGAACTCTGAGTACACGCAGGCCGCTCTTGTTTTTACCATTTTAAGGTATATACATGAAAATGGGCTGCTTTGTGGACTCTAAAACAATTCATGAGATGCTTCATCTGTACTGTGGTAATTTGAATGCTCAAATGTTTGTTCCTGTGCTCCAGTGGGTAATTGATTCTTGGTACAAATCAGCAGAAACACTGGAAACAACAGAATAGAGCCATTTCTTTCCTCTGCCATAATCAAAAGCAGGCTGCAGAGCTGATGAGGGAACTAAGTGTCTACGTCAGCTATCACAGTAGCTGACACAGGCCTGATGAGCATCACCGAGCACAGCAGTTTCTCACCTGCACACCAGAGCACAGCAGCTGGCATTCTACAAAATAACAAAACATATCAAGCACATACTACCTACTGCATTGGAGTGATGCTGCACAAATTATCCCTGAGCTCTCAGGACTGGATGTCAGTGTGGAGACTAATATGTCAGATGCTTTTCCAAAAGATTGAGTGAAGCTCTTTGAGGTAGAGAGCTCCTTCTGCATGGTAATAATGCTAGGGTTTTGAATGGTTTGCAAAGGAAGGAGGCATTTGACATCATGTGGGGAATGCCAGGAATCCTGTTTGGATAACATTGGCCTGTAAGTGTTCCTAGCATACACGATGCACTCATATAATTACTCTTGATAATGATAAGTGGTGTTGAAGAGGTCAACTGGATCACTCATTATTACGCTGCTGGTTTTTTGCAGACATGAGGGTGAAATTTAAGAGCAGAATTAGGAAGGTCTTAGAAAATATTAAAAGACCTACCCAAAGACCAACAAACAAGTCTCCCTGGTCCATCCATTCTGATGGGAAGAACAAAAGGAAGAGGGGAGACCAAGCTGTTCTAAGTGATACATTGGGACTTATGTAATATAAATAATTTACTGCATACATAAAAGCATCACATTGTTAGGACTTTAACCACTTTGTAACACAATGTTAGCATTGGGGTTGTATAAAACTAAATTTTGTCATTTTTACACAGTTTGTTACTTTCTAAAAGGACAACTGGAACTACTGAGCCTTGTCAGATAATTGTCCTCCATCCCTTTAAACAGACCTACCTTGTATTTACTCAAACACTTTCATAAATCCAGATAATGTCGGCTCCTAAGTGTGGTCCCAGAAAACCCTGTACTTGCCTGATCCTCTGTATCAGAATGTCTAAGGAAGGCACCAAAGACAAACTTTCTTGGTCTCTTCCCATTTCTCAGTGCTACCAGTCTTTCACTCTGTGGGTTGGAGATTCCACCTCCTCACATTCTCTGCCTGAGCCAGTTTGTATAATTGACATCCTGAATCCCCTAGGTATGTTCTGGATCTAATTAGATATAATTGAAGATGGGGAATTTTTGTTTCTATAAAGCATGACACTCTCCCAGAGAAGAGAAAAGATAAATTGACAACTCATCATATCACTGACAGCAGAGAATTAGCAAGTGCACAGTGGTGTTTTAGTGGGGCTTGTCCTCAGCCATCCCACAGACCATGAGACTTCTGGCTGGAAATGTCAGGTGCAAATAAACATGAATGGCAGAAAGTGCAAATACTCTTGGTAAACAAGGCATTTCCATTTAGCTTCATTTTACCCTTCACTTCTTACAGCAAATGGGAAAATCCTCCTGGTTTGCAATCTAAATTTGCATTTTAAATTTAAAAATGGCAGCAAAATGAGACATATTTTTGAGGGATGATTTTTTCATTATGCTAGGAACACATAATTCATAAAAATCTACAGTTTACATAACACCAGAGAACACGAAATATCAATCCTAAGAAGAAAATTGTATCTTATATAGGCACTTTTATTTTAAAGCTTCCATTTTGAATTTGAAATTAAAATGTGATATAAAGTGGACATAAAATTGGCCCAATGCAAATATCAGTGCTTAATAGCAAGGAAAATGGCTAGTGTTCACGAATTATGTAATTGATTTTTTTCTTCATGAAATGAAAAGACTATCAAAATTTGTTAAGGCAACATTTGATCTTATTTTGTGGGCATTTACTGTACTCATCAGCATTACATTTTCATTTGTCAGGGAAGCATTTCTCATAACCTCATGAAATCTACGTCCCTATTACTCTTAGCTAGTCATTACATGGTCCTTTGTGGGGATTAATGTGTCTTCCAAAAAAATCTTCAAATGCCTATTATGGTACTATTTGGAGATCCAGGAATAAAAATAAAGTGGTGAATGAAACAAAAGAGAATCTTTGTCTCTCTGGAGCTGAAGGACACACAGTCATTCACCAGAAGAAGGTAATACATATCATAAGGGAAAGTATGACCAGTAACAGGAGGCCTGGAACAGGTACAGCTAAAAGGAAAGAGGGTGTAACAAGCCTCACAGTCACGTAAAGGACCTGAGGGGGAAAAAAGAAAATGTAGAAAGAAGCAAGTTGAGCAAAGGCTGTGGCAGCTTCACTGGCTCAGAGGGGGTGCTGGATGGTTAATCTAGGACACTGTCATTATCTGAATCTGAGACGTCCCCAAAGCCTCACATGATTAGGGGCTTGACCTCTGAATACCAGCTGATAGGCTTTGAGAAAATTATTGGATCCCATGGGACTCTGAATTAACAAATGAATTAATCCTTTAATGGATCTATAGCGTGATGACTTTATCAGAAAGATATGGAAAGTAAGAACTGTGGTCTGTTGGGCAGAGGCAAGTTACTATGGACATGAAGGAAAGATTTGTCTTTTCTCTTTCTCCTTTTTCTCTTCCTGTTTCCTGTCCACCATAAGATGAGCATTGTTTTTCTCCTCTGTGCCTTTCTGACTTGATGATCTACTTTCTCATAGCCCAGAAGCAATGACCCATGAGCGGGGGCTGTAACCATGTGTTTCTCGGGTATTTTACAGCAATGAGAAGCTAACACAGGCACAATGAAGTAAAATGGTCGAGGTGGTGAGACAGAACAGAGGTGAGAGTGTGGGAGCAGGGTACCCAGTGTACTCAAAGTCACCCCCAACAAGTATCAAGAGGGTTTTCTCTCAATCTTGTTGTGACTCACACCTTATGTGTCTGTCATAGAGCAAAACAATATCTGGGTACCATGCACAGGGCTGGAGACCAAGACTTCCTTAACAGATGACAAAGGAACACTATCTTTATACTTCTGCAGGAAGTATGGCAGCAACTAAACACTAGATCTAGAACCCTTGCTTCCTGCTGGCCAAACATCTCCATCAAGGCAGGAAACTAAAGAAGCTGCTGCTTTGATGATTTGGCTTGGTTTTGGTGTCTTCTGGGAAATATATGGCAAGCTTCTCCAACATTGACACTATTTTAGTAGTTCTTCTGTTAACTTTTGTTTGAGTTGAGTTGAGAACATTTTGTGGTAAATATAAATTAAGATGCTACCTCCTCCTTGCCAAGATATAGTTGCAGCCTCCCTGGCTACCTTGCAATAACTTGAGCATGCCAAGGATTTCCCCAGCTCATGTCTTCAGCACGCCCTCTTCTTTATCCTTAAGATGAACTTACAACTACTGCCCCCACTTTTCTGACTTCTCCCTTCTTCTATTTCATGACCCAAGGTAAACACAAGCCCCTTAGGAGACATGCTGGGGTCTACAGTGGTATAACCACTCTCCCTGCTCTTTTATCTTCTGTCACAGGCAATACTACAATTTGCAAAAGCACATGTACAGGGTTTTTGCACCTATTTATTGATGTCGTCCATCATAATGCTATGTCTTTAAAGTGTCTCTCCGCAGTGCACATGCAAGAACTCCAGCTCCCAGTGCAGTGCGAGGACATAGCCTGATGGGGTGGAGTTTAAGTGGTGCATGCAAAACCTCATTCTCTCTGCCAAGCGTTCACGGGTTAGTTGGTCTGCATGGAAGTGATTGTGCTGGAAAAATGAGTGCTTCTCAAAGTGGCCTGCTTTCTTTATAAATCACCCAGTCTTTAATAATCTATAATAGGTGCAGAAAATTGAATGATACCCAATAAGCACTGAAAGAATAAAATAAGTACATTTCATTGACAATGCTGTTTAGGGAGTGCCCAGCATATCATATTACTATAGATATTTGATAAAAATGAAACAATGAACGAATGAGCAAATGAATGAAGGGGAGCATCTTGGATAGTAACTTAAGGATTCTTCTTACTGTTTTATGGCCAAACTACTCTACTGATAAGAAATCCTGAGACCCCGACAATAGTCCATGTTCAAGCACAAGCACTTTCCCCCTCAATTTAAAATTTCTAATATATTTTAATTAAATATTTTTATATAATTATATCACTTCCTGCCTTCCCTTTTCCACCTTTAGCCTCTCCCATGTCTAAGCCCTATCACACACACCTCTGTTCACTCTCAAATTGCTGGCCTTTTAAATTTTTTTTTATTATTGTTACACACACACATTTGCACAGCTAGATTAATATGACCTGCTGGATCTGCTTTCGTGATTATGGTTTTAGGGATGACCACTCTGTCTTGTACTGAATGTCCCTCCACTGTGTCATCTCAGTGGGTTCACATCTCTTATTTGAGGACATATGTGATGTGCCCTCATTATTTTACTTACTAAACCCTTTAAGTCATAAGTTGTTCTATGACAAGGATAAATTCATAAAATTTGCCATTAGGCAACGTCATGATGGTAGAAACATGAAAGTGTATACAGGAGAATATGGCTACAATATTGGTTTATGATAGAATTCCATGGCCCATGCACTGAATTTGCTAGACATGGCTGATTTAAGTGTTATGTAGCAATGATATTATTCATATTTTCAAGGAATTCCTCCAGTACTGAATTATCATTCCATGAAAACATTATGAAAATCTAGTGACCTAGAATTATTTTTTGAAGTAGTATCTCACTACGTAGCCCAGACTGGCTTTGAATTTACAATCATTCTGGCTCAACCTCCAAGTTCTAAGATCACAGACATGTGTTAACATGCATAGTCAATGGCAATGTAATTTTTTGAACAAGAATAGGTGTTACATGAAGTATAGTAGTTACTTAGTAGGATTTAGGAGATATCTTAGTAGGCTTAGATAATGTTTTGGGAGTGAAGATAATTATCAATTTTGTACCTACTGTATACTAAGAATTCTGAAAAAGGGCAGAAATGACCTCCTAGCTTTATTAGATGGGTAGGTAGTGAGCAAATGGTAATTATTTCCCTTAGACCGAGACTTGGTTTCTTCTTTGTTTTTTTTTTTTTTTATTTTTAATTGGATATTTTCTTTATTTACATTTCAAATATTATCCCCTTTCCTAGTTTCACCCTGGAAGCCCCTTATCCCACCCCTGTTTTTATGAGGTGTTCCCCCACCCACCTACCCACCCACTCCCACCTCCCTGCCCTGGCATTCCCCTATACTGGGGCATAGCCTTCATAGGACCAAGGGCCTCTCCTCCCAATGATGTCCCACAAGAACATCCTCTGCTACACATGTGGCTGGAGCCCTGGGTCCCTCCATGKGTAYTCCTTGGTTGGTGAATTAGCCCCTGGAAGCTCTGGGGTATCTAGTTGGTTGATATTGTTGTTCTTCCTATGCAGTTGCAAACCCCTTCAGCTCCTTCAGTCCTTTCTCTAACTCCTCCATTGTGGACCCTGCACTCAGTACAATGGTTGTTTGAGAACATCTGAATCTGTATTTGTCAGGCTCTGGCAGAGCCTGCTGTATCAGACTCCTGTCAGCAAGCACTTCTTGGCATCTACAATAGTGTCTGCATTTGGTGACTGTGTGTGGGATGGATCCCCAGGTGGGGCAGTCTCTGGATGGCCTTTCCTTCAGTCTCTGCTCCATACTTTGTCTCCATATTTCCTCCCATGACTATTTTGCTCCCCCTTCTAAGAAGGACTAAAGCATCCACACTTTGATCTTCCTTCTGTGGTAACCCAGTCACAAAAGAATACGCATGGGATGCACTCAATTAGTGTGTATTAACCCCAAAGCTCGGAATATCCAAAATACAATTCACAGACTTCATTTCTTCTGATCCAGTTATGTCATTACTTTGTGTCTTCTCAAAAGGCAAGTCTAGATTAACTAAATTGGCTTTAAAAGCACCAGGTGAAGAAAGAGACATACTGAGACAGTCCTGGGAGTTGGACTTCTCTCTCTGCCACTGTAGCTCCTGCTTATTAGAGTAAGGCTGGTTTCTCAGTGGTGGCCAAATAGTTGAYTTTTAATAAGGACCTATTTTTCAACACTTCAATCTACTTTTCTGGACATTATTTGGCATAGTGGATGATAGCTAGCATAAATAGTAAGATTATGCTGAGCAGTCTAAAATTATGTCTAAATCACAGTGTACTCATTATATATCAAAGTGCTCATTAGCTGAGCTGTACCAGCTAACACAATGCATGTTCCTTGTTTTAAAAGTAGATAGGTTACTGGCATCACTACATAGCAAAAGGAACTTCTCACTGTAAGTTTAATAACTATTAATTAATAGTTATGGATAATAAATACTTACTGGTAGCAATGCAAAGCTAATTTTTCATATCACCATCAAGTTTAAGTCATTGTAAATGGAATTCATAAACTACCCCTCTAACAAATTTTATTCTAAAATTTATATATAATTTTGTAATGAGAAACTGGAGTCAAAGGCATAATTATCATTAAATGGTAGAGTATATTTAAGCTTATATTTATATGATTTCATATACTTTTAGTTTTATACACCAAGGTTTTTGACAATAAATAGATAATAGATATGTGGATGGGTTGATGGATGAATGAATGGACAGACAGACAGACAGATGTGAACAGATGGATATGCAAATGGATAGTGTAGGAGCAACTACATTTATGTACAAGGGCAACATATGGTTAGTTAGGTATAATTCTAGTTGAAATATAGACTAAATGAGAAATATTTGACTTTGGTCATAACTTGCATTGTTTAAATAATGCTAGGTCTATTTAATAGATTGATATTATTTTGTATATAATTGGAAAACTGTTTTTTTCTCACTATATAACAGACAATGGTACATAGTTATATATATATTGTATTACAAAGAATAAAATATATATTTCTCAATAGATAATATACAATGACTAAATATTCTTATACATAGCTGTACATGGTGACCTTTCTCCATCCTCATAATTATAGCATTGTGGTGATTGAGGCAGGAAGACTGTTACAAGTTCAATGTCAGCCTGGGTTCTACAGTGAGACCCTATGTCAAAACAAAAATATCGAAGTTCGCACATAGTCTGATTTAACCTGACAAAATCCTCCTTAAGTTATTTGTAGGCTGCATTTTTCTGGAAATTTTTGAAAATGACAAAAACCAACTCTTCAGATCAGAATTTTCCCCTAATGGTATCACTAGTATTTTTCAGTTAATAATAGTAAAAACATTATTGATCACAGGTATTTTCAATAACAGAACCATGAGGCACTGCTAGAAAGTCTAGGAGCTTTATTTTGGATGCAGACAGAGACAGCTTTCCCCAATATGTCCTATGGCGCTATCTCATGTCATCTGCTGGCAGGGGCATTTCACCTTCCAATTGCAGAAATCCCAAGCATTTTGCCTGGCTTTTAATGCTACATCTAGAAGAGAAGCTTACTTGAACTTACTGAAAGCTCACAGCTTTCAAGATTAAGGAGCATCCTTATTCTAAGAACTGAACTACATTTAAGAGTTAGCTGATGCCTAYTTAATTAGTGTAATAGTATAATGTGAAAGTTGAAGGAGCTACTCACAGGCTATTTCAGAGATAGGAGAATTCCAGAGATGTTTTCTTCATAGACATCACCTAATTTTGAATTCCAGTGCTCTGTTACCAACATTTATTCCTCCTACCAACAAAACCAAGACCCAATATTATCCTCAGAATGAAGATACTTAGCAATTCTGGGCTTTGAAGGAAGTGTAGAAGTAAGGTTTTTTTTTTTTTTTTTTTCAACTAAATACCAATTAAATTAAAGAAAGTAAGTGTTCCCCAGGCAATTTCAATGGGCCGAGATAGGAAATGGCTCTTATAGCCAAGACAATGTGACTGGTGTAYTCTTGGTTACATTTCACCGTGAGGTTTTCCTTAGAAGTTTTGAAATTGCTTCCTTGTGCTCAACAGTAAGAGAAATTTATAGTGGATCCTTTACATCATATAAAACCTGCCAAACTACACCAGAAAGGAGAGACTATATTTTCTACATTTTGCACAAGAAAAAAAAAAAAAAAACGATTAGATTCAGATAGACATATTGCTTTCCCAGGTCATTTTAACTTACAACTCCCAGCTTTGTGCCCTTTCCTTTCCACCCTGCTATCTGTCTAGGGGTGATGATCACAGCCACAAACCATCGCCACTGTTTTGTGTGAGGAGACATGGAATGATAATCTTTCCTCTTGCGTGTTCCTCCGTTTCTCTACCTGTCTGCTCTTCTGCACCCTGCTTTCCTCTGTGTAGCAAAGGAATGAAAAGCAATGCTCATATTGAACCTTGCAGCTTTGTTAGCTGACTTTGGAGCAATCTTCATAATAGTCTGAGTGGCTATTTGCTTATTGTTCTATTCTGTCGTTATGGAGAATGTTTGGAAAAAAATACGGATTTTGCTACAGATAGAAAATTCTCAGCCATATCCACAGGACTTAAATAGCCCTCAAGGCTGTTGAAAATGATGCAAAAATGGCATTTCATATGCTACTTTTACTTTTTTTTACTTTTGATGACCAGCCTAGGAAAGAGGTTTAGAGGAAAATGCATTAAACAGTAGGGAAGCCGACATAGTGAGAGGAGCTTGTAAAGACATCCATGGTGGAGCAGCCTTGCCATGGGGGCTTCTCTAGGTCCAGGATACCATACGTAGGGGTAAACCTAGTAGACTAGTTAAGTTTAAGATAAAATAATCTTAAAAATTCCTCCCTCAAACTGGCCACATTTCAAATACTCAGTAATCATATCATTGGAAAAATTGATTCTGGTTAGGGCAAATGCCCAGCATCTCTTCTATTGCAGAAAGTTTTGTTATTTTGTGCTGCTACTAGAAGATAAAGAAAGACCATACTATCAGGTTAAAGCATTTGAGAGAACAGAATCATGAACAATGAGACCTCCCTGAGGGTTTTTCCTTCCTTCCTTCCTTCCTTCCTTCCTTCCTTCCTTCCTTCCTTCCTTCCTCCCTCCCTCCCTCCCTCCTTTCTTTCTTTCCTTACTTCCTCCCTCCCTCCTTTCCTTCTTTTCCCCCCTTCCTCCCTCCCTCCCTTCCTCCCTCCCTTCCTTCCTTCCTTCCTCCCTCCCTTCCTTCCTTCCTTCCTTCCTTCCTTCCTCCCTCCCTCCCTCCCTCCCTCCCTCCCTCCTTTCTTTCTTTCCTTACTTCCTCCCTCCCTCCTTTCCTTCTTTTCCCCCCTTCCTCCCTCCCTCCCTTCCTCCCTCCCTTCCTCCCTCCCTCCCTCCCTCCCTTCCTTCCTTTCTCCCTCCCTTCCTTCCTTCCTTCCTTCCTTCCTTCCTTCCTTCCTTCTTTTAAATTCTCTTTTCTTTTTTTCTAATGCACCTTTTCTTTCTTATTGTTTCTCTTTATGGCAAGTATTAACAAGTGTGAAAGCATGAGCTTAGACTGTTCCAGCATTGCTATTAGAAAGGCATACTTAGAAAGATACGACCCCTGCCCCCATGTAAGTCAAGGTCATCTGAAGTTTCCTGTAAGTGAAACTGCAGTGTGGCTTAGTGTGAGAACTGAATCCCTGTAGTGATCTAGTGCGTCTCACCTATCTTCCAGTCTTCAACTTTGAGTAGAGAATTTAATAGGAAGGCACAATATGGAGAACTTGCTGAAGATATCTGTGCATCTTTGGATAAATGGAGGGGAAGGGTTTGCTCAGTCAGTTAACTGATACATAATAGTAGAAGGTCAGATTTGGAATATCTAATAGTATATAATATTCTAATAGTATCTAATATCTATTTTCTAATATCTAAGAGTAGAGAGGTCAGATTTGGAATATTACCATTTGGCATAATATGGAGCTCTGGATTCCAGGAAACTTCATTTACCCTCACCTATGCCAATTCTATTTGTATGGTTTGGTCCATACTGTTTACAGAAAACAGTCATCCACTGTTGAATAAATCACTGAATGTACTCAGTCCTCATATCTCAGGAGAAAAGAGTGGTATTTACCTCATCAGTCTAATATGAAGATTGGGTCAAATCACATAAAGAAATCACTTTGTATAGTGTCAGCACCTTATACGTGACTTTCTTTTTATGAACACTAAGAGCAAAGAACATTCATTTAGCAAAGTAACAAACATGGATAGAAGAGAGGGAACGCATTCAAAGGGAATGCTGAGTCCAGCTATGCCAGCACACCCTGGTTTTCCTAATGATGTTCCTTCAACATTACATAAAGCTGCAAAGTACAAAATCCCCCAGGATGCTTATTTTGTTCCTGTGGATGCTGTGAACACTTTCTACCAAGTTCGGTGTGGAAAATGTGGCCATTATCTCTTATTTAGTAAAGTAATTAACATGGCCATCCTTTCAAGTGTTGCCATAGTGGTTGCTATGGCAATAAAATGAAAATGCGATTTATAACACATAACTCTTCCAGAGCTAATAGAAAGAGTACTTTTAGGATAATGGAATCATTTTGGTGATGTCTCAGTGCAACCTGTTACTCACTTGAGTGATTCAGACAAAGGGCTCTAATGAACAGAAGATTAGACTGTTTGCATTTGCAACCAAATGTACCAAATACATTCCTAATGTGTTAATTAACATTTTCTCCAAATGCAAAGGAAAAACATTCCATCTAAGAAGACAGGTAAGAATCTGATTATTATGCAGACTCATTTGGCATTTGAGGGGGAAAAAATCAATAGAAAGAAAAAATTAAGCAACCAGAGGAATCATTTATAAAAAAAAACACTCTAAATTATAAAGACATAGAGTTATTGCCAGTAAATAATACAATGTATAAACAAATCTTAAGCATTCTCATACATCATATGCTGATCTTTAAGGCTGTAAACACAGGGCGTCTCTTTGAAATGCTTTTTAACAGAATTGGAAAACAGTTTAAAATGTTAATGCTTAGTGTTGCAGAAGACACGGGGGGGGGAGGGGGTATCAAAACACAATCCAAGAAAATCTAAATATAAAAAAAAAATGTGGCCAAAGACCCATCTTTTACTCAGCTCCAGTACTTCCAAAGTACTCAGAGTGGTCCATTTTTCTTTTTAAACACCAGCCTGATCCCCAATCTCTTTTTTTATCCTCCAGCTGGCATAATCCTTTGCCAGTTTCTGTGGCACTCAGACCCCAGATGATCTGTCTCCACCTATCCCTTTCTACTGTGTTCATGCTTTTTGCTTTGTTAAAATCCCCCTCCCCTTTGAATGTGATACTGCCCCATGAGTTCTATCTAACCAAAAGGATGATGACATGTCACCTCTGTAGACAGGATAGGTTCCAGTGTCTTGTTATGAGAGTCTTTTGGTGATTCATTCTCTTCTGGATATCCTGAATCAAGCCGTCATACTGTGAGCTGTTCTCTGCAGAGGCTCATATGTCAAAGAACTGAGGATGACCCTGTGACCAACAGTCATCAAAAAAAGCCTGCTGCTTTCAGTCCAGAGATAATATACACGTGGAAACAAAGCCTGAATTCACTTATTTAAAGTCTGGCCGATTCTGAAAATCAACAACTCCCTTAGTTGCAAAGCCCTTATGTTGTTTTTCAGTGAAAGCTGTAAGACACTCAAAGATAATTTGAAAGTACCTTTATGAGTGTAGTCAATGTATAGGAGTCATTTTCTAATCTGCTCCATGATATTTTCATGTCTCAAGGTCAAAATTCCCAGCACACATTGTGACTCTGTCAGAAAGAAACAAGCTACTTGTGGGGAGCTATGATGGTCATGTACATTTTGCAAAAATAAATTCTAAATGATCCCTGTATACAAATTACAATCAGGTCCTCTCTTTTACTTTCCTATATTTATATCTTCCCTCAACTTACCACAGAGTCAGTCCTGAGTGGTCAGTTTCTTTGCTGGTTGATCATGGGACAAACCATTTTCCCCCCTTAAAATTCTAATGTCATTGTGTCAGTCTCTGTGTATGTCAGGCAGCAAGCTCTTACTAAGTATTATTTAGCTTGTGAAAAACCAGAAGCAGAAGAATGATCTAAACCATGCCCATAGTCCTGGCTAATATAATCTGCAAAATAATGTGTGATGTATTGTTGCTAAGTTTTGAGGTAATGCCTTCCATGTTAATCGATAATTAATCAATAACAACATTAGTAAAACCTTATAACTCGCAGTCGTACTGAGGACCAGTTCTTTCAGTTAGCCAAATCCGGAGTAGTCCACCATGCATACCTGCTTCCTACATGCTATGCCTCTTCCATCACTTACATTCTGATCTATATTTGGCCTTTCGTCCATCTAGTTTATGGCTTTCTGCTTGGCAGTGTCAGGGAAGATCCACTCACAAGAGCGAGTAAATGGTCCAACGTGGCTTAAGGCTGTGACTAAAGACTGCATCTTTCCCCTAGGACTGCAGAGCTGACTGGGCCACTAGACTATAGCATCAATCTTGTCATGTGCATGAAAAGAGCATGACTAAGAAGAAGAGAGAAAGAATGGACTCCTGGCATCCTTAGTATAGGTCCAGAATCCAGTCAGTTTTAACTCACTTTGGACTTCTCAGTTATGGAGGTCAATACATTTGCTCTCTTTAAAATGTGAGCTGATTTCAGACACCATCGTACTTTGCAGTAGGAATATCTTGATTCCATGCTTCCTCCCATTTATAAATCTTGTACATTGTCTTAATTGCCTGTGAGAGAAAGTTCAATCCCCGATTCTGGCTGGAAAACATTGTCTCCAATCCTGTCTTTCCTTTCTTTCAGCCTCTCTTTTCTCTCTAACACAGACTCTTGGTTTCCTAGCTGCATAAGTGAATGTCCATTTGCACTCCAGTGTCTTTGTCATGTTTTGTCCACATTACATTTCTTGTTTCCAAGCATACTGATGCTATAGAAAATGTGTGTGTGTGTGTGTGTGTGTGTGTGTGTGTAGAGGAGGTCAGGTGTCCTGCTCTGTCATTCTCTGACTAATAATACTCTTTAAGCAGTGTCTCCCCATGAGTTTACTGTTTCTGGCAAGGTTAAAAGAAACCCCATCCAGCAAACACCAGAGATCCTTCTGTCTCCTCAGAACTCTCTAGCACCACAGTTTCAGGTACATACAGCTATGTGCTGGGAACCTGAACTCAGGTTCTCATGTCTGTGCAATGAGGGTTCTCTGTGAAAGCATCGCCCTAGGCCCAGAAAATATTTTAAAGTCCCTAAAATATTAATTTTGCCAAATGTTAATACCATAGTAAATTCTTTCTCCACTGTTCCCTTCTTAGTCACAAAAAAGAGAAAGGAAAATCAGAGGAAAAAAATCAAGATTTGATTGTCACTGTACAGAGCAGATCCTAAAAAGAGCTTTTAACCCCAGGCCCGGCCTGATGCTGCCAGGAATGTGCAGAAAGAGGTTGAGCTAGGAAGGTGGCAGGGTGTACGATTTCCTAGAGGAAGAAAGGATGCCACATGTCGATTCTGCTAATTTGTTTAAAAGTCTACTCTTTTATTTTCTAATCTAATTATTTTTCATTTGAATTACTGTTTAGAAACTTTCAGACAGCATGGGTCATAAAAAAGACTCAAGGGGAATAAGTCTTTGCAGTGTTTCTTGCTAGTTTCAGTGAGTTATTATTCACTCAAACACATATGTCTTCTTGTATATCATAAGTCCAACTTCATATAGCTATAGCGACTTGATATGACAATAATACAGAGTAGTGCCTGAAATACAGTGTGTGGTCAGCAAATGCCTGTGCCCATCCATAAAAGGAAGAAAATGCTTTATATAAGCACAGAGCATCCCTTGCAATTATAGTAAATCTGTAGGAAGGATAAAGTTTCAGAAGGCAGAGAAATCTCCTGTCTGAGGAGCCTAGGTTTTAGAATGAAACAAAAAGAAGCAAGTTGTACTGATAGAAGGTCTATAGAAAAACAAGAAGAGCCAAAGGACTCTAGGAGGTCCTGAGCATCATGGATCAGTGTAATACTCAGAAGTAGAACTGAGTAAGAGGAGAATACAATTCTTCTCCTAAACAATAAGACTTTTTATAAAAAAAA
>BDUI01005676.1:19050-29585 GCA_002335545.1 Apodemus speciosus
TATTTCCCGCCCACCCCTTTCTGGGTGTCTTGCTACTTGCTGCTCTCTGGGAGGGGTTGTTTTCTAAGGGCAGATTCCATTTGTCCCAGCCATTGTTGTGAAGTTTGAGTTGGTTTTCCCTCGCTGTGGAACCAATGGACTGGAAATCATAAGCGCCCTCCCTCAGGCAGTCTCCCCACAGCTCCCCCTTGAGGCCCACCACCCACAACTGGATTTCTGCCTCCCATTCCTGCTCCCTGGGCTCCTCCTGGCCCAGACTCTTTCCTGTGGCGTGTGTGGTCTCAACCTTCCTCCCAGGCCTCCGTTCACACTGTGGTGACTCTCATGACGAGCTCTCGGCCACTGCCCTGGGTGCTCCGCTGGTCATGAGGTCTCAAGTGACTCAGGATGTGTAGGATGGTGTAAGCACAGTGGTGTTGGGACACAGGGCCTGAGGGGTGGTTGGCAGCCCTGGTGGGGCCCTCTTCACGGGCAGGCGGGCTGACTGCCTCCTCTTCTGTGGAGGGCATGTTGGCTTGGGCAGATGAGGAAGTCTGTAGGTTTGTCCTGCCTCCTGATTTTTGATCCTCTAAGTCTTTTGTCTTGTCATAGTTCAGCACTTTCCATTGCTGGTTTACAGCCTGCCAGCGTTTAAAGATGCGATATACCGAGGGCCCTTCGTGGATGATGAGACCTAGCAGGAAGAGAAGAAGACAAGAGCTAAGCAACGAAGCCAATGCCTGCGGGAGAATGCCACCACTTCCTTAACACAGGAACTGGGGAATCTGAGGTCTTACTGTGTTGCTTTTATTCTAAATTGACCTTCCAGYTCTGAGCCACGTGGCTCCAGAACACCCCTAGATTCCCAGACTCCATGAGTCACCAGAAGGGAGAAGGCCACAGATAGTCGGGCTCTGCATGCAAAGCCTTCGCCTACTTCTGCTCCATCCTGCCCCCTTCTTGGCTTGGCACAACTCAAATTCTTCACTTAYGTCATAATATAAATATTTTTCCTTCCCTGTATTACATATTCATGATGCCCTGTGCTTAGCAGGTGTTGAATGAGTCATGCGCTTCTAAAAGGCAACAGAAATGAAATCCTGGTGTGGTCATCCTGGTTCTGCTGAATGACAACTGAAACTCTGCTCAGGCTCTGCAGAGCCAGTGCTCCTGAAATACACATTCCTACGGCAGGCTGAACATGCTTGCGGTTTTATTGGCCAAATCCAGTGGGAGCCATTGGAAAGGAACCACATCTGGCAACAGGGCAAATGGATATCAATTGTAGGCCTACTGTGTGCAAACCACTTAGGATGCTACAGTATCTGAGACAGGAAGTCCCGCCCTCAGAGAGCTTATGTTTAAGTAAAGAGGCATATAGAAGATGTACAAAAAAACCAACCAGACTCTTTGTCTGTGTGGGCATATACTAGGAAGAAGATGAAATAGAATTAAATAGCCCTTAKCTGTAGGCATTTGGGGGTCTTGTTTTGGTATGAGGGAAGAAAGAGGAAAGTTTCATAGGAAAAGGCTAGTTTAAGTTGAAGCTTACAGGGGAAGGAGAGTTGTGTGCAAAGATCTGGGGAGAGAGCACTCGTCCCTGATGGGAAATGCAAGTGCACAAGCCAGGAGGTGGGAATGGAATGACCAGGTGAAGGGCAAGGTGGGCAGAGCCCCCATTTCCATCATGTCTTGCATTGTATCCAGTGTAATGAGAAGCCCCCGAGGAGATTTGGAAGGAGGAATGGCATTGAAAGATTTCCTCTTCGAGAAAATCCACTGGCGCCCCAGAAGGGACAAATATAGAATTATTCTAAAATTAAGCAGGAAGTGAGGCCATCATTGAGGCTGGAAACTGTGGTGAGCGGTGCTGGGGACAAGGCAGTGCAGTGAGTGAGATGCCTTTGGAGGCAGGATGTATGTGACAGGAAGAGCTCACAGACTGGCTGGCAAGTGAGCTGTGAGCACAAGAAGCATCTGGACAACGCTGAAGGTTCTGGCGCCATAGCTGGATGAGGAGGGCACCACTGCTGAGACGTCAATGGCCCCAGGGCTGGTGTGTGGMGCTCCAAGGTGCTGGTGATGATGAGTYCACTAYGGYTGCCATAATAACTGTCCAGAGGGTGATAGGTACAGTGGTACAAATATGTTCTCTTACAGCTCTGGGGTAGGTCTTACCGGGCCAACGTGCAGGCATCACTGGGGCCTNGCTGGCAAGTGAGCTGTGAGCACAAGAAGCATCTGGACAACGCTGAAGGTTCTGGCGCCATAGCTGGATGAGGAGGGCACCACTGCTGAGACGTCAATGGCCCCAGGGCTGGTGTGTGGMGCTCCAAGGTGCTGGTGATGATGAGTYCACTAYGGYTGCCATAATAACTGTCCAGAGGGTGATAGGTACAGTGGTACAAATATGTTCTCTTACAGCTCTGGGGTAGGTCTTACCGGGCCAACGTGCAGGCATCACTGGGGCCTRTAYTTCCGGAAGCCTTGGAGGGAGARTATTTCCTTACCTTTTTTCAACTTCTAGAAATGGCCATTGTCTCTCCCTCTTTCTCACATCACCCTGCCCTCTTTCTTTTGTCGTCACATTTACTAATCTTGTGTCTTTAGAGTCTTTTCTTTGAGTCTCTCTTAACAAGCACTCTCATGCTTACACAGAGGGGTCACCCGAATAACTCAAGATAGTTTCCTCACTTCAAGATGCTCAAATGAACCATATTTGCAAAGTCCTGTCACAAAAGGTTAATGGTTCCAGGATGAGRCCCTGTGTGTCTCTGGGGGCCRTTCTTCAAATTACTACAGTATTAACAGTCATGTGTTAGTTATGGTAAATTTAAGATGTCTGCTAAAATCCAACTGGTAGACCAACTGGCAATAAGATAATGAAGCTGAGGACTTAGAGGATGGACTGGTTGGTTTTGTATGTCAACTTGACACAAGCTAAAGTCTTCAGAGAGCCTCAGTTGAGGAAATGCCTCGATGAGATCCAACTGTAAGGCATTTTCTGAATTAGTGATCAATGGGAAAGGGTCCAGCCCATGATAGGTGATACCATCCCTGGGCTGGAGGGTTCTATAAGAAAGCAGACTGAGCAAGCCATGAGAAGCAAGTCAGTAAGTAACACTCCTCCATGACCTCTGCATCAGCTCGTGCCTCCAAGATCCTCTCCTGATTGAATTCCTGTACCGACTTCTGTTGGTAATGAACAGTGATGTGGAAGTGTCAACAGAATAAACCTTTCATTCYGAACTTGCTTTTTGGTCATGGTATTTTGTTGTAGCAATAGAAACCCTAACTAAAACTAACCCAGAGAGACTGTGATAGAATTTTGGAGAATGGAGGTGGTAATGTTGTTTAAGTGCATCTTCTTTAACACTCAGATATTACTAATGAGTTAGTATTAAAAGTTTGGGTCCTTTAGGTGAGAAGTCTTTCTTTAGCTCTGTACCCCATTTTTGATAGGGTTATTTGGCTTTCTGGGGTCTAACTTCTTGAGTTCTTTGTATACAYTGGATATTAGCCCTCTGTCAGATGTGGGGTTGGTGAGGATCTTTTCCCAATTTGTAGGTTGTCGATTTGTCCTTTTGACAGTGTCTTTTGCCTTACAGAAACTTTGTAATTTTATGAGGTCCCATTTGTCTATTCTTGATCTTAGGGTATAAGCTATTGGTGTTCTGTTCAGGAACTTTTCTCCTGAGCCAATGTCCTCTAGGGTCTTCCCTAGTTTCTTTTCTATTAGTTTCAGTGTGTCTGGTTTTATGTGGAGGTCCTTGATCCACTTGGAGTTGAGCTTAGTACAAGGAGATAAGAATGGATCAATTCTCATTCTTCTGCATGTTGACCTCCAGTTGAGCCAGCACCATTTGTTGAAAAGGCTATCTTTTTTCCTTTATACAATGATTAGGCCATGAGAACTCACTCCTCATGAACAGATTGCATGACTTACAAAGAGCTTTGACTGACAGTTGGGTTTCACCTGTCCCATGTTTTGCTATGTGATGGTATTGCCAGAAATCCTCTCACCATGGCTGGGGACATGACTCAGTGGGTAAAGTGCTTGCCATGTATGACCTACATTTGGATTCCCAGAACCCACTCAGGGTCTTCATGCTTACCAGTCAAACAGTTTAGTGAATGTTCCTCTATATAATCCCCACGTATGTTTTAGTATCCCCTTTCCTATCCTAAAATACAATTCATAAGATACTATAAAATTGCTGTGTTTTTTAATTAATGCAATGCCTTAATAGATAATTAGTAAACAAAATAAAACAAAAGGATATATCACTTGTAAGAAAAAGATAAAAAAATAAAGACRATATAAGTGCTGAGTTTGGCTGTATCAGAAAACAAAGCACGCTAGAAGAAAATCATCTCAGGTATCTCAGACCCAGAAAGACAAATGCAATCAGTGCCCTTCTCACATATCGTCAGAGAAGCTCCATCCTGCATCACATGGGAACAAATACAGAGCCACACAGTGAGACATCATCCAGAGTGAGAGACTTTGGAGCACTCAGCCCTATGTGGTGTGTCTCCATCAAATCCCTCCTCTCAGGGCTTAGAGAACCCCGTGGAAGAGGGTGTGGAGTGTAAGAACCAGAGGGGTTGGAGGACACCAAGAAAACAAGGCCCCCCTGAATCACCAGGACTGATGCACACGTGAACTCAGAGACTGAATCAGCATGCACAGGGCTGCACCAGGGCCTCTGTGTATAGATTAGGGCTGTGGTTCTCTACCTTCCTAATGCTGTGTCCCTTTAATACAGTTCCTGTGTTGTGGTAACCCCAATGATAAAATTATTTTTGTTGCTACTTCATAACTTTAATTTTGCTGCTGTTATGAATAGTTATGTAAATATGTTTTTCAGTGGTCTTAGGTGACCCCCCCCCATGAAAGAGTCCTTTGACCCCTAGAGGGGGTTATGACCCACAGGTTGAGATCCATTGTATTATGGCTTCCGATTTAGCATTTTTATGGGATTCCTGAGAGTGTGAACGAGTGGATCTCTGATTCTCATGTCTTCTCTTGGGCCATTTTCCTTCTGTTTGATTGTTCATCTCTGATGTGATATTTTTGTTTTATCTTGTTATATTTTGTTTTGTTATATTTTATTATTATCCCTTAGAAGCCTGTTTATTTTCTAATGAGAGACAGAAAGTGGGTGTATTGAGATGGGAGAGGATGTGGGGAGGAACTAGAARGAGCAGAGGGGGTTAAAATGGTAATCAGAATATGATTATGTGAGAAAAAACATTTTCAATAAAAGGAAAAATAGCACACACGTGCACGTGCATGAGAGAGAGAGAGAGAGAGAGAGAGAGAGAGAGAGAGAGAGAACAAATGACAAACCACATACTTGTCCAAGATACCTTCAAGAAGATGCTATACTGGTGTGTGAAGATGTTGAGGGTGGGGATGGTGGGAGGGCGTGTGTGAGTGATCTGCAGAGAGGCCTGAGGGGTCAGTGAGGCCAGCCAGCAGCCAGAAGCACTGAGGAGAAAAGTGGTAAAGAAAGAGGGCTGCACTTGAAGGGACAGAGGCTTCTGAAAGATGGAGGAGCAGAGGCAGCATGGATGTACCGGCAGGCCGAGAGATGCCTGTGGACACTGCTTCTTGGCCCACCGCTTGAGACGTGATGATCAGCCACCACAGAGACAGCTACAGGGATGCAGTATCTTAGAGCCCAGCTGCTCTGATGGAAGAAGCACCCAGCGAAGTCACTAATGTTGACCTGTGGTCCAGAGGTCACCACCGAGAGGCTAGCGGAAGGAATGAGCAGAACAACAAGAGGGTGATTGTCTGAAGAATGAAGTGGTTGGAAGGCTGAGCCTGTGGCAGTGGAGATGGCTGGTTATGAAATACAAGGTGGGATGTATCCTGCAGCCATGGAAACTTCAGGGCAAGAGCTAGCTCATAGGGGTAACAGGGACTGGCCACCCTAGCCTCCTCCCCACAGCACAAGTCTGCTTTAATGCATGTGGGGATAGGGAAATGGGGGCAGAGAGGGGGAGCTTTACAGGCTCTGACTGAGTCTCAGCAGCCAATGCTGCACTGGGAACATCACAGAGACTTACTGAGGAGGACCTCGGGCCTCGTGACAGAGAACTGGGGGCTTTTGAGACCCCGACCTTTCTGGCTGGAATCCACACTCCATTTTTAATTAGCTTCTCGATCAGATAGTTTTTCTCTGATTGAAGAGGGTGCCTTAACTTTTTGCTTTGAATACTGCCTTTTAATTGCCTGTCTAGTGTTCAGGCAGTAATTAAACCACTTTAATGGCTAGGTGGCTTGGGGGAGGGGGGAGGAGTGCACCTGTTTTTCTAGATAACACTTATTTGGGAAAAGTTGGAAAAACATAAACTACCTCATTCGCATCCACTCCCCTCAGCCTCTGCTTCAGAAATTACTTATTAATTCCGTGCATGGAGGAATTCTTTGAAAACAAGGAAGATGAGTTTGGGCTCCTCTGCTGGAGCTAATGATGCAGGCAGTCAACATGGTGGCCAAGAATGAGGGGTAGGAAACGGCTGTGAACTGAGAAAGAGCTGGGACTCGGATGACAAAAAGGGCTGTCGGTGAAGGAAGAGGGGAGGAGAGAAGGATGGAGAGAGGGAGGGATGGAAGTAAAGAATGTACTGAGTTTTAACTGAGTCCTTTCCTGAGCTTTTCTAAGCAATTTAACAGTCACTGAGCAATTACTTGCAATGCACCCAAGCCTTGGCTGTATTTGTGATAAATCCAGTTTCAGAAGAGCAGACACTTCATCTCTCTAAAGTGTTTCCAGCTTCTGGGCATCTCTTTCTCCCAGGGTTATAGGTGCTACAGGTTGTTAGACACGTCTTTTGTCRCTCTCCCTTTATCTTTATCTTGGGCTGAAATGGCCTTTCGCTTAGCCTGAGAGGAATGAAAAGGCTGGCCGCCACAAATAGGCAGTTCCACTTGCTTAGCTCCTCTGCACCCCATAACCATAGCAACAGCAAGGAGTTCTCTAAAAGAAAAAAAATCCCAACTTTCCCTTGGTGCATTTTGACCATTGGATTTGTCTTGTGAGAGAGACACAACTTAATCTGTGCTGCCTTCTCTGAGCGCCCACTCCGTGTCTCTGAACCCCTGCCACGGTTACGTCATTGCTTCCCACCACGTGTCCAATCACGGCTCAAACCAAGTTGATCGAGAAGTCTCTAGGGAAACCTCTCACGGCCTCAGTGACCTAGAAGTCACCTCCACACCCTCATCTCTCACTAGTGTTCTGGTTTAAATGACACAAAAGTCGTTGACAACTCTAAAATAGCACTTTTCAGACTTAGGTGTATATGGGAATCTTCAGTACCTCACAGATTCCTGGCTCTGTCGTCAGAAAGCCTGAGTCAGGAGGTCTGGGGCCAGGCCTGGGAACTTGCATCTCACAGAAGCCTCAGGTGATTTAGACGATGCCCACGGAGGTTATAATGAGCAGCACTGCCAACACGCAGTTCTTATTCTTATCCCTGCCCTCTACTGCACAGAACGCACTACATTTTATATTTCATTTTTCACTTCGCCCCCACCCACTGAGACAGGGTTTCTCTGTGTAGCCCTGGTTGTCCTGGAACTCACTCTGCAGACCAGATTGGCCTCGAACTTAGAGATCTGCCTGGCTATAYCTCCCAAGTGCTAGGATTAAAGGCATGTGCCATTACTGCCTGCTTACATTTTAATTTTAAAAAACGAAGAGGAGGAAGAGATTTAATAAAATGCTTGATGTACACACGTGAAGACCTGAGTTTGGATTCTGAACATCCATGTAAAACACGTGTGGCAGATGTCTCTTGCTCGTGTGAGTCAGAGAGCTCTTTCTCTATAAAAATGGGGCTTGGCATTCCTCAGTCACACTGGGTGGTACCAATGATTAGAAGTGATAAATGAAGGTCATGATGATGGTGACAGCCATGGCAAGGATAATGTTTCTTGAAAGCTTTACAATGTTCTGTCCTCGTAAAAGGGCTTTGCAAAATGAGCTAGTCATGACAGAAACGTGTATGAGGTAAGTCATCTTATAATCTCCATTTTGTAGAAGAGGTAACCAAGCTCAGGGAAGAACTTTTCTTGTCCAAGGAAGTGAAGTTCGTCTATGAGGGGAAGCCATCACCCTAGGTGCATGTAAACCAGAGCAGTGCGGTGAGGCTGGTGCCCCTTCCTCTTCTGCGCTCCGGGCCCTGTGCACGCCTCTCAAACAACTATGGGGAAGGTAACTATTTCTTGAACAGTGTATATTTATATACAATTTCTATTACCGTTACTAATAAGATCTCTTGTTCAATATATGTTTCAATGTGTGACATATTTGTTTTAACAGTGGTCAACAGARAATTGTGTTCTAGATAAAAGACGCTGTGAAGGTCACCTCTCATTCTTGGTTTTCCCATCAGGAAGATGGGCAGTGTAATAGCAACCATGCTACAGAGTTGCATGAGGTAAAGAAGATTAAGGGAAAAAAAAACCTCTACAGTATATGAAGTTCTTTTCACAGTACGGAGAACACAATGCATAGTGAATGCTGGTTATTATTTTATCATTATTAAATAAATATCACATGATTTCATCTTACATAATAAACAATAAATAAATAAATAAATAAATAAATAAATAAATAAATAAATAAAGCAAGCCAGCTATTTTTGGTGCGGCTGGGGACGCCAGATTGGCAAAGCCACCTCATASTCTCCGGAGAGACATCTTCATGCTTCTCGGGCACAGCCAGGCTGTGCTTCACATATGTTATTTTAAATTTAAAAAGTTGTTTGTGTAGGCAGACATACTCAAACTCTGTGTTATTGTTTGAATCCAAAATGTCCCTCCCCCACCGCCCCCCCCCCCCCCCCCCCCCCCCCCCCCCCCCCCCCCCCCCAGGCTCTCAGCCTCCTGACTGACTCCACTGCTATTCTGAAGGCTGTGGAGCCCTTAGGAGGCGGGGCCTGGCTGGCTTAAGTAGGTCATGCTGGAGGGAGGCTTTGAAGGTTATGGGCGGCCCTGTTTCCAGGCTGCTTTCTCTGCTTCCTGTCTTCTCTGATACGATCGACCCTCCACCACTTGCTCCCACCTTGGTAGACAGTCATTCCCACCTCCGTGTCTTCCCTGCCAGAATGGACTTCGGCCAGAGAAATCCCAAGCCAAAACAAACGACTCCGGTTTAAGTTGTTTCTGTCAGGCATTTTGGTTACGGTAATGCAAAAGTAACTGACATATTCTGTATCCAGGGAGATTTTGGGCTTTTAAAAACCTTTGAGACTTTAACAGATATTTGGGAACTCGGGTGTTTTTCTTCCATTAGACGATCGTGGCTCGGGACGTTTCCCTCAGTGGGGAGGGTTTACAGCGATAGAGATGGCTGYGATCCTACCACAGTCCGCCCTCCATATACAGCTGCCACTGGGAAGGACTGTCCTGTCCTTTCCCTTTACGGACTATGAGGGGCCAGATCCCTGGTGTGAGTGTGAACAGAGTCAGGCCAACGTTTAAGAAATAGACGTTGACTGAAAAGTGTGAGAGGAGGGTCTGCTGGATTCATGGTCAAGTTTCTACTAGAAAGAAGCAAAAGGATTAAAAGCCTAAAGATGATGTCGCTACAGAGTGGGAGGAGCTTGGATCCAGGATCGTTGKGTGGAGGACAGCCTCTCAGTGCTCTGGCTCCTTGCTGGGTTAAACCAGTGATGGTCGGATGAAGTAGGCTGCTGGATCTCCCAACACCTTCAGAGAYGAGCAGTTTGTGTCTTGGTGGCATGTGTCATGGCATCCCCCAAGTGTATTAGCTGATTTGGGCATCTTTGTTATTTATTTGGTTGGGTCTGTTCCTCATCACAAGCCTACCAATAGACAGACTCATCATTCCTAAATCCGTCTGATGTTGAGAACAGTCCCAAGGAGGTGTTCCTATAATACTTTGGGCTTTGTGGGTACATCTGGAAGAGTGAGGTGCCTCTTCATGGGGTATCCTGTGCAGTGGGCAGTGCTCCCTTGGCAAATTTTCTTCTAAATCCATTATCCTCGCCCTCAATGCATCCGACAGCCTTGTTATGGACAGAGATGACAGTGTACAGGAAGCTTTGGGTGGTAAGATACGAGTCAGCATGTGTCCAGAAACTGGACAAACTACTTGGAGATAATATAGATCAAGCACTCCCTCATCCATTTGTGAGGTTGATACTTCTTATGCCCAGCCCAACATTATTGGGCATTCCTTACAGACCCAGTAGTCAACCTTTGAGGACTCCACTATGTAAGTAAATTCTAAATCCTAGGCTAGGAGGCTCTCAGAGATTATCAGGTTCAATATTCTCATTTTATAGATGAGGAAATCATTTATAAAGAGGATGTATGCCCAAGGCCATAAAGGTTGTTAGGGAACTAATCTGTTTTCCTAGACTCTATTAAACCAGGTTGTCTCTGCTCTCTGACCAGTTTCCTAAGCAGGGGATTAACAGTTCAACAGGTGGAGTCATTCCTACCCAGAATGAGTTAATCTGAATTAAATTAAGACTTAAATTTATATATTTGTGTGTGTGTGTGTGTGTGT
>BDUI01005678.1:41915-57675 GCA_002335545.1 Apodemus speciosus
TAGGGTCTTTCATTTTTATGAGATGGGGGGGGGTGTTTCACCTGCAACTTGATGTCTTGCTTTTTTATTTTTTTTTCTAACTTTTTTTTTTTTTTGGTTTTCTGAGACAGGGTTTTTCTGTGTAGCCCTGGCTGTCCTGGAACTCACTCTGTAGACCAGGCTGGCCTCACATGCGTGGCCTTCTGTGTCAGCATCCTGAGTGCTGTGGTTGATGAGATGTGTGCTGCATCACACCCAGCTGCTGTTGGAATTATGAGCAGGGTTTTAAGTGACTGACCAGCAGTGAGGCCTAGGAAAAGTRCTTCAGGCTGAGAACAGCCTGTGCTATCCTGTTTTCATTCTGGCATTACCACCTCTGAAGCTCAAACCAATCCCGTTTTGTTTTGTTTTGGTCTTGTAGGTAGGCTGGGACTAGGCACCAGGGAGTCCCATAACTGCCCTCAGCAGGTGCCTGTGGCCCCAGGACAGGAAGCTCAGAGAGTTGTCTGTGGTATTGACTCTTCTATGATCCTCACCTCACTAGGCAGGGTCCTGGCGTGTGGAAGTAACAGGTGAGTAGATACATCAAAGTGCTAGCTAGGCCTGGCCCTGCCCTCCTTAGATGCAGCGTATTTCCGTCCTTATTGCCTTCCTCTTTCCAAGGTTCAGAGCCTTAGGATTTGTCTCCTGGAGCTATAGATTCTAGCAGTCCCTTCAGAGGCCTCCTGCAGTGGGAGAAAGGCAGGCCGCTGACACAAACTTCTGGCTCCATCCTTAGGTTCAACAAGCTGGGCTTGGACCAGCTATCCCTGGACGAGGAGCCAGTTCCCCATCAGCCAGTGGAGGAGGCCCTGAGCTTCACACCCTTGGGCTCTGCACCTCTGGACCAGGAGCCCCTGCTGTGTGTGGACCTTGGCACTGCTCATTCAGCCGCTGTGACTGGTGAGTAGGACCCAGGCATGGGAGGCCTTCAGGGGATTCGCCTGGCTTCCTCCAGACTTCTGTTCAACTGCCCTTTCCTTCCTTGTCTTCTGTCTCCACAGCTTCCGGGGACTGCTATACTTTTGGCAGCAATCAACATGGGCAGTTGGGCACCAGTTCCCGCAGGGTCAGCAGGGCACCCTGTCGGGTCCAAGGCCTAGAGGGCATCAAGATGGTGATGGTGGCCTGTGGGGATGCCTTCACTGTAGCCATTGGGACAGGTGAGGGCGGACCACGGCAGGCATGTGGTGGGTCATACTCAGTACCTCCCTGGTGGAGTTGTTCTTGCTGTCCAGTGTTCAGCTGCTTGCTTAGCTTAGGCCCTACTCTTCCGAATTCTTGGCAGAAGGGGAAGTGTATTCTTGGGGCAAAGGAGCCCGAGGTCGACTGGGCAGGAGGGATGAGGATGCGGGACTCCCTAGGCCAGTGCAGCTGGATGAGGCTCACCCGTACTCAGTGACTTCAGTGTCCTGCTGCCATGGGAACACTCTTCTGGCTGTTCGATGTGAGTTTTCTTTTCCTATCTCACCCATACAACTAGGGTGAACCCAACTCCCCTCTCCTTCCTGCTCCATCTTCCATAGTTATAACCCAAATTACCCATCCGAGGCAATCTTCTGCTCCCAGGAAACGAAAGCAGAACCTGTGGGAGTGGGGAGGGCTTTGTAAGGTGCTGTGCCGCCTCCTGAGCGATTGAGGGCTCCCTCTATGGCTCTCCACAGCTCATGTGAATTCTTGCTTCTAATCCTCCCTGGATCCAGTTGACATGAAAACTCCCCTTTCTGGCCTGGCAGGAAGGTTCTGGCTCCAGGGCCCAATGAAATCAAAGGGGGCTGAGGCTTGCTGTAGGCCTTGCCTCCAGAAAGGCTACAGTAGCTTCTCTTTGATACTCTCCAGCAGTCACAGATGAGCCAGTGCCCCCCTGAGGCTACAGGATGAGCTAAGAGACCACCTCTGAGTGTTCTGAAAAATGCAGGTGCCCGAGGAGTGACCGTTTTCCGCGTCCTGGATTGTGTCATCAATGGGGACAGCGAAGTCTACTCTGTTCCCCCAAGTCCCTGTTCCCAAACTCCTTWTCTAGCTAAATATCTGCAGGCTTCAGTCTGGCAGGAGTCAACTAAGGATGGCCATTGCTAAAAAATGCACCTTCCCCCAACCACCCCAGCCCAGTTAGGAAGTAAGTCACTGACAGTGTCCTCTTGGAAACTGGTGCAGTGCTTTGGAATAGGGCAAGTCAGGGCTTGTTTGGACTGGCCATTAGGCCAGGCTAATCACTGCATAGCTTGCAGCTGATAGGTTGGAGGGAGTCCCCTTTTCCGTCTTATCCTGAGGCAAGGGTTTGCACAACCCCTGAGAGGGCACCCCCCTCCCCCCTCTCAGGGAGAGAGTGCTGGAGCTATTTTTTGTTTGCTGAGGTTGTCCTCACCCCAGGCCATTCCCCAGACCTAGACAGGAGCGAAAGGTAGTAGGCCAAACCCAACCAATTTCTCAAAGGTTTCAAAGTAGCACCAATAAAAATATCAAATGCCTTCTTGGCTTATGGTCTCTTCAGGGGTGGGTGGAACTGGCCGCTAGACACCCCAAGACTGGGTTGGGCTCGACTGTGGTTGCAGGGCAGCGGCCAGGAGGAATGTGGGCGCAGCCAGAGGCCTGAGGCTGGGGCCGAGGTTCCGCTGGCCCAGCGCCTAGCCCAGTTTCCTTGCTCCAGCCGGGTTTACTGGGATCCTGTTGCCAGGCTTCGCTGCCTAGCACCTGGAAGCTAGGGCCACGGGTCCCTGAGCGGCGCGTGGCGCGGGAGACCTTAAGGTGGCTTCTAAAGAGTCAAGTCTTTGTGGTGCGACCTGATAGGCACCATCATAACGCAAGGGGACCCGCTTCTGGAAGAATCTCAGCCACATTCGCAGTTCCAGCGGGAAAGAGAAGCATGACTTAACTTTCGAAGCCAGGGCAGAGTTCGGAGCGCGATGGCATTCTAAGGGGGTTGTGGAGTGGGCGGGGCACGCGGGCGGGCTCTAGGACCACGGGGACGCGGCTCCGCCCCCTCTTCCGGCGGGCGGGGTTGCGGACCCGGGCCGGTCTCGGCCGCCAGTCGGCGCCGCCCGCAGCGGGGAAACGCGGCCCGAGCGAGGCGCGGGCTGTGGGGCCGCCGCGTGCCCGGCCCCGCTCGCCCGTGCCCGCCGCCAGCCCGCCATGCCCGGCTTCGACTACAAGTTCCTGGAGAAGCCCAAGCGGCGGCTGCTGTGCCCACTGTGCGGGAAGCCCATGCGCGAGCCTGTGCAGGTGTCTACTTGCGGCCACCGCTTCTGCGACACCTGCCTGCAGGAGTTTCTCAGGTGCGACCCGGGGCGGTGGGCCACAGCCGGCGGTGCAGGGGGTGAGGGTAGTGCATGGGGACGGGCTCGGGCCGGAGACACGTCGCGCCTTTGTCTGCGAGGCCGCCCGGTGACCTCAGGAGTGCCCACCATGATGTCAAGGGGCGGCAGTGACGTCAGGGCCCTGGGGAGGACCTTAGGCACCCAAGCGTAGGGTCTCGGGTCCTACCTGCCCAGCTCCAGGTAGGAAAAACTACCTCCCCACGCTCTGGCGAAGGGAAAGACGCCCTTCCTGACCCGTGGCCGGCCCTTCCCCCCCACCTGAGAGCCGGAGCAGCCACAGTCTTGAACTTTGAATCCTTTAGGGAAGGGAAGGACAAAGCCTCCCTCTCCCGCGCGGCACTCTAGCCTCTTGGAGTTTTCACCTGTCCAACCTCTTCTTTTTCTCTCTGACGTTGAGAGAGCGGCCGCTATTGTTCTCCCATTTCACAGAGATTCAAAAAAAGGCTGCGATTTGCCCAGGGTCACACGATTCAAGTCTTAGATGGGAATCCAGCCCGGACTGCGTGTGGCCAAGCACTAGAGGTTGGACTGTAACCCGCAGCTCTCCCCGCCTCTTAACTGGGAACCTTCCCTTGGGGTCTTGAGTACAATGGATGGTTGGTACACCGGCCACCCGGGTTGGTACTGAATGCCCCGTGCCCCCTCAGGACCCAGGTCCTGCCTTGCCGCTCAGGCCTCGGTCACATTCCTGGGTACCCTGGGCGGTCTTGAGTCTCCTGCCACTGAAGGCTGCATGTTGGAGGGGAGATCGGGGAGCTCCAACGTCCGTGGAGGTCGTGCTCTAGAGCACAAGGAAGGCTGGGTCCGCCACGGTCCCGCGAGGGGAACTGGCAGGGAAAGCAATGTGGGACTTCTGCTTCAGTGCTTCGTCCCCGCTGTCTTCCGAAGCTCCTGGCTGGCGGAAATCTCAGCAGGCCCTTTNGGTGGTGGTGGTGGTGGTGGTGGTGGTGGTGGTGTGCTTTTTCTTCCTGTACTGAGGAATTGAACCTAGGGCCTTGTGCATGTTGGGCAAATTACAGCCCTTAGTCCTCCCTTTTCTTGCCCTCCCTTTCTTCCTTCCTGGTTTGCATATAGCTGGAATTGCAGGCCTGTGTTACCAACCCTTTCTTTGTGTGTCTTATCACCAATGCTGGCATCACAGTGTCTCCCTCCAGACCCAGCCTAGTGTATTTCTCCCTCTGCTTGTATTTATTGTTCAGTCCCCTTGGAGAGGATGTTCCTGAGTCCTGGCTTCAAAGCTTAGGCTAGCTAACTAGAGTTATGGTGCAAAGTGCTGATCTGGATAAGTAATTTCCCAAATCTGTATGAAAGTCAGTAATTCCATTTACCCCTTTAAAAAATCCTGCTAAGTTTGGTGGCACAACACTTCCAATGGGGGGTGGGGAGGCAGAGCTAGATGGATCTCTGTGAGTACAAAGCCAGCCTGGTCTATGTAGCAAGTTCTGGGCCAACTAGAACTAGGGAGTGAGATCCTATCTCAAAACAATAAAAATAAAGCCATGGGTTGGCTTTCTCAACAAGTAAATGTGCTAGCCATCAACTTGATGATCTGAGTTTGATCCCAGAGACCTCACGTGATAAGAGAGAACAAGACTCCTGTGCTTGTCCTCTGACATCTACACATGTGGGCTCTTGCCTGCACAGACACACACTAAATAAATGTAATAAAATAAAACTGAGGTGAGCAGAATGGGGGCAAGCTCATAATTCCACCACTTAGAAAGCTGAGCTCAGCAAGAGAATTTCAGGTTTGAGGCTAGCCTGGGCTGTATAAATGAGGAAGACCCTGTGGCTTAGGTTGGCTGGTTGTCAGTTGGTCTGTCTGTCTTGGCATATGCATATTAGGTAAGTACTGTGACCAACATCCTCAGCCCAAATTGTGTAATAAAAGAGATACTGTAGTCAGGCGTGGTGGCCCATACCTTTAGTCCTAGCACTCAGGAGGATGTCTGTGAGTTGGTCTACATAGTGAATTCCAGGACAGCCAGGACTACATGATAGAAAGACCCTGTCTCAGAATACAAAACAATAAAAGGCCTTTTATATTTCAAGTAAAATAGTAAATGTGTTTTTGCATGTATATGGTGTATGTCTGTGTGTAGGTTTGTTTGCCTGTGGGTATAAGTGTATAATGCGTATGCAGAGTCTACAGTTTGATATCTGTCTTTGTCACTTTCCTCAAGGCATTAACTCGGGACTTTCTGATTTAGTTAATTTAGTAGCCAGCTTGTTCTGGGAATCCTTTCCTGAGTTCTGGGATTACAGATGGGCTACCACACTCACATTGCTTTTGCATGGGGACTGGGGATCCAGACTCTAGTCCTCATGGTATGGGGCAAGCTGTTTCTTCAGGCCCATATGTGATGTGTGTACAGTGTAAATAACCAAAATGTTAAGTGGAAGTTTGATTTTTTTTTGGGGGGGGGCAAAAATAAAATGACCTGGGGTAGGAAAAATGGCTCGATGGTTAAGAAGAGTACTGCTCTTCCATACTTGGGTTTGATGTCCAGCACCAACAAGGTAGCTCACAACCAGGGGTGCAACACTCTCCTCTGTCCTTTAGTGAATCAGGTACACACAGTTATTACTTTGATCACTGTCACTAGTTCTTTCCTTTCTTTTTCTCTTCTTTCTTTCTTTTTCTTTTTCTTATTCTTTTCCTGGAACTCTCCATAGATCAGGCTAGCCTCTGCCTCCTAGGTGCTGGGTTTAAAGGAGTGTGACACCATGCCTGCCTGTCAGTTTTTCTTTGTTTTGGGAAGAGGGGGGAATACAGAATTCAGTAATCCTCCTGCCTCACTGTCTTCCAGATGCTGGAATTCCAGGCATGTGTTACCACACCTGATTTCTTTTTTTTGTTTGTTTGTTTGTTTGTTTGTTTGTTTGTTTGTTTTCCGAGACAGGGTTTCTCTGTGTGGCCCTGGCTGTCCTGGAACTCACTCTGCACACCAGGCTGGCCTCGAACTCAGAAATCCGCCTACCTCTGCCTCCCAAGTGCTGGGATTAAANTTTTTTTTTTTTTTTTTTTTTTTTTTTTTTTGTTCCTAGCAGCCGCGGGCTCCTGCTCTCACATATGCTCCTGCTAAAGCTGCTGTGGTGCCCCCTCCTCCCTCCTCTTCTCCCTCCTCCCTTTGGCCCTCCTCCCTGCAATGTACACACTTAACTCCTCTACAGACACACACACGGGCCCATTGTCTTCTCTGCTCCCTTCCTGGCCCTCTGGTTTCCAGATGAGGCCAGCTGAGCCAGCCCCCCTCCTCCAGCTGACCCACCCTTACTGCCTTGGGGAAGGAGCCAGGAGGGGTCTGTCAGGCCTTGTTCCCTCCTTCACAGTCCCCTCGCGGCTGCTTCTGCCCCTCCTCCTCCCGGAAATCCCCTCTTCCTCTCCCACTGCCCCCTCCCCCCATCCTGTCTTCTCCCCTGGGCTTGGGCCTCCACTGCTCAGCCAGGAGCTGCCTCTGCCTTCTCCCCTCCCCCATGATCGAGTTGTGTTTAGTGACTTCTGGAGGGAAGAAGTGATTGAGCAGCCCCCACCCCCCACTATCACCCCTACCCTACAAGTTAGGTTGTCCATAGCCTTGGCCAAACCTTTTGTCCTGGCTGGGCCCCAAGCTGCAGTTAGCTGCTGCCTGAAGCCTAGGGACTTGCCTTAGTCCCCTTGCTGTCTTCAAAACCACTGGGTCAGCACATTCCAGAAGCAGCCAAGTGGACCCCCTCCCCCTTGGCCCACCCCTCTTTCCCGACTCCTGCTGCTGCTGGCTATCACTCAGGTTGAGCCAGGAAGGCTGCTTATGGGTGCAGGCATACTTCTTTAGTGCCTAGTGTGTGTTGTTCTTTGCATCAGGGACATGGCCAGTAGTGTGGGACCAAAGGGAGGCGCTATGATGGACTGGGCATCTGAGGTACGGGCTGCCCGGGCTCTGGAAAGTACTTTTACAACAGGGCTGCCCTGTAGTTTCTGCTTCCGCCTTGAGGCCTGCCTGCCTGCCGCCTACCTGACTCAGGTCTGCCAGGAATGCCGAGCCTGGGGGCTTTCAGTCTTGCTGGGTGAGCCCTTGCCTTGCCTGAGCCATGGCAGTCATGCGTGACAGGTCTTTGGGTCAGTTGGGGCATACTGGCAGGAAGAAGCATGCCACCAGGCTCTGTGGGTGTTAATATCTGGGTGGAGATAGGAGAAGGGAGACAGGACAGTTGGCAGGTGTTGGGGTCACCAAGTTTCAGGAGCTTCGCCTGTGGTTAAAGCTTGAGTTACCACAGACAGACATACCCAGTTGCTGCTTCACTTGGGAGCCTCTGACTGGTTTTTCGCTTTTTCCACCCTCCATCTTCTGAATAGGGACATTCTAACCCTTCTCAGAGGCAAGTGGTGAAGGCCAGGTGGGAGTGTGAGGAAGGGGTGGAGGGAACGCAGGCCAGGGGCCTTGCCATTCCTTCCCACTCCTTTAGGAGACACACCCTCAAAGAGGAGATGGGATAGCGTAAAGTGACCCCAAGATGACCTTAGCCTTGGTTCTAGGCCTGGCACTTAATCCAAGCCCATTCCTGTATACCCGCCCATCAGCGTTCAGAATAGCCAATGAAAAGCATTCTGGGGGAAGGGGGTGGTGGCAGGATGCCTGTTTCTTTCAAGTCCAGCTGCTGTCCTGGGGGGAGGGGATGCCAGCTGCCACCTGTTGGGAAAGTGTTGCCCAAGGCAGCTGTGTCTGTCTGCCCTGGACTTGGGATACCATTTGTGGGTAGTCTAGTACCCTTGAAAAGTGGGTTCCCTCTGACTTCTGCTTGTCCCTTTGTCTCAGCAATGGCAGCTAGGAAGGGGCCTGGCAAGGGAGGGAGGCTACCCTTACTGAGGGGGTGAGGCCCAGGGCTTGAGGAACCCTGACACCCTGCCTTCTTCCCTTTCAGTGAAGGAGTCTTCAAATGCCCGGAGGACCAGCTTCCTCTGGACTATGCCAAGGTGAGTCCGTACTGCTAGGTTGGAAGCCCAGGTAGATAGTATATGGGCTGTTGCTCTTGCTGGGGGCTGGCGCTCTTGGCAGCCAGTAGGCACAGGGCCAGTGTCAACCCCAAGCCTCATGATCTCGTGCCCCCACAAAGGTAGCTTGTTCTTTCCCACCAGGCCAGTGTGCAAACGAAGGCTGTGTTTGCCCTGGGGGGCAGGCACAATGCCCAGCCTGTAGGGGGCACAGAGCTGCTCTGTGCCCATAGAAAGTGTTCCCCCCTCTTCCTGTGGCTGGGGGCCAGGACCCCTCCACTAAGAGGAAGGAAGCAGAAGGGGGTTTACCTTGTGACTGAGCAGACTGATGGCCTGCTTCCCTGAAGGGAGTGTGTTCCTATGCAGCCATGTTGGCGGCTCTAGGTTCCAAGTCAGTAATACTGTCTACTATGTCCTTCGTCCTAGGGCACAGAGACATATAGTCTGAGGGGTCTTTGATCAAGAAGCTATTACTGGCTTACAGGCACAGCCAGCTCAGTTGAGGGTTGGGGTGGATAGCAACTGCAGCAGGCTCTATGCTTGCTGACGCCTCCATTCTCTGTCTACAGATCTACCCGGACCCGGAACTGGAGGTGCAGGTGTTAGGCTTGGCTATACGCTGCATCCATAGTGAGGAGGGCTGCCGCTGGAGCGGGCCCCTTCGTCATCTGCAGGTGAGGCTCGGGTGGGGAGCCAGGACTAACCCTTACTTGGCAGATACTGACTGTTGTCTCTTCCGCCAGGGCCACTTGAACACTTGCAGCTTCAATGTGGTCCCCTGCCCGAATCGCTGCCCAGCCAAGCTGAGCCGGCGTGACCTGCCCGCCCACCTGCAGCACGACTGCCCTAAGCGCCGCCTCAAGTGTGAATTTTGTGGCTGTGACTTCAGTGGGGAGGCCTACGAGGTACATGGGTCCAGGTTGACAGTGGAGGGAGGGAGGGTAAGGCACGTGGGAGCCCAGGCTTACCCCATCCCCTAACTTACCCCTGTGGTGATTTCTCAGAGTCACGAAGGTGTGTGCCCCCAAGAGAGTGTGTACTGTGAGAACAAGTGTGGAGCCCGCATGATGAGGCGACTGTTGGCCCAGCATGCCACATCTGAGTGCCCCAAGCGCACCCAGCCCTGTGCCTACTGTACCAAGGAGTTCGTTTATGACACCATCCAGGTGAAGCCCTTGCTGACCTGTAGGCTGTGAGACTGGGTACCAGGGAGTCAGGGTACTGACCACTCTGTTTCTGGTCTTAGAGCCACCAGTACCAGTGCCCACGCCTGCCTGTTCCCTGCCCCAACCAATGTGGAGTGGGCACTGTGGCCCGGGAGGACCTGCCCACCCATCTGAAGGATAGCTGCAGCACTGCCTTCGTGCTTTGCCCTTTCAAAGAGTCTGGCTGCAAGCACAGGGTGAGAYGCCCCTTCTTCCTCAGCCCCTTTGGCCTTTGTGGTCCTTGACGGAGCATCAGTTGCTGCCACAGTTGAGGCCTTGGTGGGTCCTGGTCCTGCTAGTCAACTCCTTTTCCCAGCCCCTTCTGCCATGCCATCGTCCTGTTCTGGGAACTGGGTGCCTCTACCCCTACCTGTTCCTCCTCTCCCTTGGGCCTTCCTCTTTTGGTAACTTTTTCCTTCTCCCATGGCTGTGGGTTTTGCCAACAGTGCCCTAAGCTGGCAATGGGACGTCACGTGGAGGAGAGTGTAAAGCCACACCTGGCTATGATGTGTGCCCTGGTGAGCCGGCAGCGGCAGGAGCTGCAGGAGCTGCGGAGAGAGCTGGAAGAGCTATCCATAGGCAGCGATGGGGTGCTCATCTGGAAGATTGGCAGCTATGGGCGTCGTCTACAAGAGGCCAAGGCCAAGCCTAACCTGGAGTGCTTCAGCCCCGCCTTCTATACGCATAAGTACGGCTACAAGCTGCAGGTGTCTGCATTCCTTAACGGCAACGGTAGTGGTGAGGGCACACATCTCTCCATCTACATTCGCGTCTTGCCAGGCGCTTTTGACAATCTCCTTGAGTGGCCCTTTGCCCGCCGGGTCACCTTCTCCCTGCTGGATCAGAGTGACCCGGGTTTGGCTAAGCCGCAGCATGTCACTGAGACCTTCCACCCTGATCCAAACTGGAAGAACTTCCAGAAGCCTGGCACTTGGCGAGGCTCCCTGGATGAGAGTTCCCTGGGCTTTGGCTACCCCAAATTCATTTCCCACCAGGACATCCGAAAGCGAAATTACGTGCGGGATGATGCAGTTTTCATCCGTGCCTCTGTCGAACTGCCCCGGAAGATCCTCAGCTGAGTAGAGCCTTTTGGCTTAAAGTGGGAAGGGAGGTGGGACAGGATCTCAGGCACTGGCTGAAACTGGATTGGGGGCCGGACCTCCTTTCAGCTTTTTTTGCCTGGGCTGTTAGCCCACTCTCCCCACCACCACCACCACCACCACCACCATCCCTACCCCTCAGGTGCCTCCAGTTGGTGCTTCAGCCCTGGCCCCTGAGGGGAGCAGGTCTCGGGGTTATCAAGGGCTGGAAATATGATCCCAGGGCCTGTCTCCCCTCCTGGGCAGGGCAGACATGCCTTGGTGCCAGCCACATTCTACCTGGACTGAGGTGCCTGCTCAGGTGCTATGTCCCAAGAGCCATAGTGGGGGTGGGAGGTATCGGCAAGGGAGGGGGTAGTTAGAAGACTCTGCCTTGAGATTAACCTCTCTTTCCACTTACCCAGTGCTGCCCTCTCTGGTTATTTATTTCTCTAGTGCTAGGAGGGCACAGCAGGGGATCTCTGATTTTTAATAAATCCTGAATTGTATTTATTAACTTGATTCCAGCCTGTCTCCTCCCAGTAGTTTAGGGCTCTGGGAAGCTGGGCCCAACAGGAGGAGAGGGGGTGAGCTGCTGCTTGCAGCCATACCTCTCTGGTGGACGTTATGGGAATTGCAGGAAACTTTTGAGTTGGGGCGTCACCCTGCCCTCTGGTGGTTCAGTAGATAGGTGCAGTAACCACTTAAGCTGGCCTCTCCAGTCCATACCTCACCAAAGGCAAGTGCTCTGCTTAGCAGGTCTGTTTGTATCAGCAATTACCAAGTACGTATGTGTGTAGGCCAAAGATCAACACCAGGTGTCTTCCTCAGTTCCACTCCACCTTTCTGATGGATCAAAAATCCTGGAGTTCACCGATTCCACAAGACTAGATCGTTCCTTGACTGACCCAGCACCTGGGTGCTACAGGTGTGCATTGTGTGTCCAGTAGTTTACTCCAAGGCCATCTTTACAGCGTGAGGTCTTGTGGCCAAGAGTCAAGTGGAGTAACTTTTCCCCTTAGAGTAAATGAGGCTGCATGTGCCTGACASATTGAGGACTGAGTGAATGTTAGTCTGTCCTCCAGGAGTAAAAGGGGCCTTCAAGATATACAAAGCACTTAAGATTTTCTCACCTGTAATTTCATTTGCTTTTTGTGCAACGCTGAATGGTTGTCTCTGACTGCATACATTTTACCAGTCAACTAAGAACAGAAGCAGATTGAGTCCTTCAGTTAGTTTGGGGCAAGGCCTGGATTTCTGTGGGGTCCCCCCCTGGTGCATGCCAGACTCCACTACATACATGTTCACACCCTAAATTCACTAGTACGTGCATAGCTCCCACTGATTTTGGCAATAAATTTGGGCTTGTTTGCGGCAGGTTACTTAGCTTTGTGGGATTAACTACACTTATTAATGGTAAAGTGAATTCTGCTCAACTACTGGTCTTGGAATGTAATCATGACAGGATCTTATGGCCCAGCACAGGGAAGTGTGTAACAGATGAAAGGTGTCCTCTGTAGAGGGAAGTGAAAGGGGCCTTTAGGAAGACGAGGTCACCGGGTGAGGGTKCTTAGCTCTCGCTAGCCTGGTGTTTTCACTATCTACTCATCAGGGTGACCATGGGACCTTAGCTGAGAAAGACAAAATGTTTCCCCACCATATAAATATAGTAGACATAACCTGCTGCTAGCAGGGAGTGGGTCAAACTATTACAGAATTTCTGAAACTGGACAGCTTAGAGCTTAAAGTTGACTTGTCTCTGCTGATAAAGACAACTTCATGACTGAAGGGTGTAACACCTTGCAATTGACACACTTTGCTGGCCCGGTGGCCTGTCCCTCATTCCAGCTGTAATAGCATTAGAGTTCAGGGCACACCAGAACATGGAGTGGACTCAGCTCTGTCCAGTAATACTGCAGACAGCTGGACTCACCTCCTTTACGTCGAGGCCACGTGTGCAGTTGCTAGACATAAGGGGAGGGAGGCAGAACACTTTGAAAGGGCATGGGCGAGTGAAGGGGACTTTGATCCCACATATCTTCCCACCTGCTGACTAGCTGAACATCTGACTGGCTTTTCCTGGCCCTCCCTACCCCTCCCATCAAAGAACCCTAACATTCCACTTAGGAGGCGTGTGTGCCATTGAGGGGGTGAGCCAGCACCTGTTACCTCTGTCATAAGTAATTCCCCTGCTACAAGCGGGAGGGAGGCTTATATTTGTTGGAGGGCTTAATGGGTAAACAGACACGGGCTTAGAACTGACAGCTTTTGGAGTCAAAGGCCAGTTCCCAGCTGGTCCCTAACTAGGGCTTGACTGAACTACATATAACCAACCTCAGTCTGGGATGACAATTTGGGGAGGGCATTTGAGAGGTGAATGTGATATTGTCACCACCAAAGAAATTTCCCCTTTACTAAGTGAAATATTACACAGATTGTCCAAAAAAAAAAAAAAAGAAAGAAAAACCAAACAAACAAACAAAAAACCAAAACCCTAAACACTTCAAGCATTCACATTAAATGAATAGGACAAGGTTTTAAAAAAAAAAAAAAGATGAGTGTTTTTTTTTTTTTAAACTGCTTTATAATAATCTTTAAAAAAAAAAAATTCCACCATGCCCATAAACCACCACAGGTAAGGTGAAGCGATGGAGACCAGATGCTACAGGATGTGGAGAGTTGGGGAGTCCAGGTTTTCCTTTGGGGTGGCATGGGAGTTTGGAGGCAAGGAATGAATATGAGGCCCTGGCTTGGGCCCTTATTGCTGGTTGGGGATCGGGTCGAGGAGGGGACAGTCAGGTTGAACTAGGAAACATCATACACCAAAGTTGGGGGCAGTTGTTTTAGGGTAAGGGAATCACAGTACAATTTCCATGCAGACTAGAGGTGGGGGTGAGGTGTGAAAGCCCCCAAGTTGGTGTTTGGTCCAGTTTCCTACAGTGGCAGCCCCCTATCAGGGAGAATTTGGGGTTACAATGTCAGGTTGGAGGTCAAGTAAGAGGTCACAGGAGAGTGGAGCTCTTCAAAGTGGCTATTGGAGGGGCCCTGGGTGAGGCAGCCAACCCTAGAGGAGACATTGTACTGGAAGTTGAGGGGCTTGGGGACAGGACACTAATACCAGTGTTCAGACAGCAAGGAAACAATAAATTAGGACTTCATGTTGCTATCATTTGGNTTTTTTTTTTGTTTTGTTTTGTTTTAATGATTTTTTAATATTTCTATAATTGGGTACTTTTGCTTGCCTGCATGTATGTCTCTGAACCATATGCTTGCAGTGCTGTAGAGCCAGACAGGGCACCAAGTGCCCTGGAGTTGGAGTTACAGAAGTTGTGAGCTGCCATGTGAGTGTCGGCAGCCAAACCTAGGCTGTCTGTAAGAGCAGCGGTGCTCTCAGCCTCTGAACCAGCTCTCGGCCCCTGTAAAATACACACTCACCATGTCATTAAAGTATGAGCAGTCCCCTGCCCTGCCAGTGTCATCCCCAAAATGTCCTAAGGCCTGAGGTTAAAGTGTTACTGTCATTTAGAAATATGAGCCAGTAATATTTATTAGCCATCTTGTGTGGCTAACCTTGTCCCTGACTCTGGTTTGGAAGGATGATGAAGACAAGTCTTCTTAGGAATCCACCCCAGATTAAAAAATTAAAATGCTGGTCTAGAGAAGCGGCTCCATGCTTGAGAGCTGCATTGCTCCTGTAGAAAACCCAAAGTCAATCCCTAGCATCTACAGGGCAGCTCACAGCAGCCTTTAACTCCAGTTACAGCGGACCTCTGGAATACAATATATAATACCCTTGTCTGGTCTCCTCGGGCTTATATTCTATATAATGTAATACCCTCATCCAGTCTCCGCAGGCACCTCCATGCATGTGGTGTACATGAACTCAGGTGCAGGCACACACAAATAAAYTTAAAACAAACTAAAATAAAAATGATTATGATGTCCAGAAAGAGAGAATGAACTTCCGTGTACCTGAATGATAAGTAATTCAGGTAATAGTACTGGATAAAGATAAGTATAAACCAGTGATCCGAGACAAGGTGGTACTGGCCAGAGATCCCAGTGATACTATTCAGAGTTGAACAAAGGGCGACAGTGAAAGATAGTGTAACCAGAGGACCTGTTGTGACAGGTTCTGAGTCCCTGAGGAGTGGGTTTCCAGGGGAAGGTGGTCATAGCCTGTCATCCCAACAGGAAGCTTGGGACAGGAGACCCTTGAAAATTCCAGGTTGGCTGGGACCAACCTGTCCCCCATTTCCCACCCCCCCTCCATCTCACACACATGCATATGCACACACATAGTAGCCTTCCAAATTTATTCAAACTTTATGTGTTTAGCACCAGCATGAACATGGTTTGTAGCAATCTACAATCTCAACAAAATCATTCCAATGTGAACATTGTTAAATGAAAATACAGCTTTTATTTCAAAGGGAATAAGAGGTAATTTGTTCTGAGTTCAACGTGGGTGAACATGAACAGGGACTCAGACTATCTTGAGTGAGTAGAAATGGCCTCATAACAAAAGACAGCCATAGTCAATGCTTTTATGGAAACATTGTAGGGAAATAGGGAGACAAGTTAACAAAGCTTTGCAATAAAGTGTTTCTGAGAGGACTAAAGCAAGTGCGGAAGGACGGGATCTGCAGCATTCCAGCTCTCCACAGTGAGGAAGTCAGTCAGCCCRTCTGCAGATTCTTCAGACAGATGTGCAGTGTAGATAATACTGCTTTTCTGACTGTAATCCCAACCCTTGGAGGCTGAGGCAGGAGGACCATGAATTCAAAGGCAGCTTTGGCTACATTAAAAGCCTCAACAACAATAATAAAGCCTGGGGGTGGGGGTGGGGGTAGGGTGGGGGCGGCAAAACCACAGATAAAACCTAAGCTAAGGAGAACTGGCACTTCCATGCCCCTGGTACATGCCTCTTTGTGTTCAGACCCATGTGCTTAAATCCACAGTAGACTACCTAAATACTAATTCTACTAAACTACCACCTCCWCCACCACCACCAACAACAACAAAAGACCCATAGAAACACAGAAAACAGGGTGCTGGGTACCAGCAGTACCAGAGATGGCAGAAATTATAACATTACCAAACTACTCAAATTTAGTCTTCCTTATGACCTGTTACAAGAAACAATTTAGTCAACAGGTAATTGTCACC
>BDUI01005679.1:30672-44551 GCA_002335545.1 Apodemus speciosus
ATGTGAATGACCAACCTTGAAGATAACCGGCTAAGGATATCAACTCATTCAAAAAGAAAAGCCCTTAATACTATTGATAATGCCTCTTCTGGTAAGTAACTTAAACATTCCCATTAAGTACTTGAGCAGCTACAGCCAACAACCACACTGGATGCAGAATCTCAAATTGTCCCAGGAACAAAGAAAAAAACATAGATATGTATGTGAGTAAGGAAGAAAAGACCACAGAGGAAATAAAACTTTTTTTAAAAAAAAAATGAAAGTTGCATAGAGTCATAAAGTCCCCCAAAGGTCCAGACAGACCAAGAATGATAATAAACATGAATAAGTATACTGAATTTATTAAAAACAAAGGGTGTAGTGTTTGTTATAGTTTAACTGATTTTTCAGGAAGCATGTAAAGTGAAATGACTTACAAGATTAAAAATAAGACCTAGCATCCTTTGAGATGCCCAGGAGTAGTACGGCTGGGTCTTGAGGTATATTGATTACCAATTTTCAAAAAGACCACCACAGTGACTTCCAAAGTGGCTGTACAAGTTTGTACTCCCATCAGCAGTAGAGGAATCATCCTCTTGCTCCACATCCTCAGCAGCTTGAGCTGTCACTTGTGTTTTTGATCTTACGCATTCTGRCAGCTGTAAAATGGAACCTCAAAGTAGTTCTGATCTGCATTTCCTGGATGGCTAAGGATATTGAGAATTTCTTTAAGTGTTTCTCAGCCATGTGAGATCTCTTTATTGGCAAGTCTCTGTTTATATCTATACCCTATTTTTAATTAGATTGTTTGGCTTTTAAATTTCTAGTTGCATAAATTCTTTATATATTTTGGATATTAGCCCTCTGTCAGATATAGAGTTGGTAAAAAAATCTCTTGCTCAGCTATGTTCCCAGCAGCTTTATTCATAATAGCCAGAAACAGGATGTCCCTCAACTGAAGAGTGGATGAAAAAAATGTGATACATCTACACAATGGAATACTATTCAGCTATTAAAAACAAGTAAATTTGCAGGCAAATGGATGGAACTAGAAAATATCATCCTAAGTGAGGTAACCCAGACCAAGAAAGACACACATGGTATGCACTCACTTATAAGTGGATATTAGATGTAATATAAAGGATATTCATGCTACTGTCCATAGATGCAGAGAAGCTAAGTAATAAGGACAGCTTAAGGGAGAATGCAAGGATTTCCTTGGGAGGGATAAATAGAATAGATTTTTCTGGTGGCAGGTGGGGTTGAGAAAAAAGAGGGATCAGGTGAGGTGTGAGGGGGAAATACAGGGGGAGAATTACTGGAATTGGGGGGAAGCATTTGCAGGACAAGATAGAAACCTGCTACAATGGAAATGCTATGGAATCTATGACAGTAACTCTAGCAGAGACTCCTAGTGATGAAGTCATCACTGGCCATCTCCTGTATCCAGGCAAGGCCTCAAGTGAAGGGGTTGGGAAAACAACCCAGCCACAAAACCTTTGACCTACAGTTTGTCCTGCCTGCACAGTGTTCTGGGACCAAAGCCTAGCATAATCATCGTCAGAGAGAGTTCATCCAGCAACTGATGGGAGCAGATACAGAATCCCACAGCCAAACCATTAGRCAGAGCTAGGGAGTCTCRTGGATGTTGGGGAGGAATGATCAGAGGAACCAAAGAGGTCAAGAACCACAAGAACAAGACCCACAGAATCAACTGACCAGGACTCATGTGGGCTTGTAGAGATCAGGGAGCCTCTAGGGGTCTGACCTAGGTCCTCTGCATATATGTGATGACTGAGTAGCTTGGTGTTCTGGTGAGATTCTTTTGAGAGCAGGAACTATCTCTGAGCCTTTTTGCCTGCTTGTGGGTCTGTTTCCCTCCACTGGGTTGCCTTGTGCAACCTTGATGTAATAGCATATGCCTTGTCTTATTGCAGCTTGTTATTCTGTGTTTGGTTGGTGCCCCTGGGAGGCCTGTTCTTTTCTGAGATGAGGCAAAGGGCAGAGGGGTTTGGGGGAGAGAGGAGATAATGGGGGGAGATTAGGAGAGGGAAGTGAGGGGAAACTGCAGTCAGGATATGACGTATGAGAGAAGAATAAAAACATTTAAAACTTAAAATTAAAAGTATGAGACCTAGAAAAAGCAGTTTCGGGAAAAAGAAACAAAGAGACGTAAGAAATGATGACACATGTATTCTTTGCTGTAGTTCTGTAACTGTAATGTGTTAAACAAAAAAGGCTTTGCTGGTTCCCTTTGTATCAAGGTATAAAAGCAGCCAGAAAATATGAAAAGAGCCTTAGCTTCCTGTGCTTTCAGAAATTCAAAACACAGTAATGAAGAGATGATGTAGTTTTMATCTATCAGATTGGCAAAGATAGAGCTGTATAAGAATATTCACTGATTGCCAAGAACCAGGCCCACTCTAAAACATCATTTTGGCAACTACTAACTGAAACAAAAGTTTTAGGAGAGCAATTTGGTAGTAGTATAATTCTTTTGAAACATATACTTTGGTCCAGGGATTTTCCCCTAGGCATCCACCCTACAGAAGGTGCAGGGGCACATTCATGTGGATGTTCTTTACTGCAGTTTCCAATAAAATGAGAAAAACAACGCATGCATTCAGCAATATGAGACATTGAGGGAAACATCTGTAACTTCCTAAACTAAACTTTAAGGAATAGACTAGGTCTGCCTACAATGGCATAGAAAGATGACACGTGGCATGGAAACAGTTAAATTTATAAAAATGCATCTAAGTTGTGATTCCCTTCATAATTTTAATGGTAAACTGTGCTATCCACCAATTGCACCTTTATTCTTTATCAGTTAAGAGAACAAATTGGCTGCATTTCTCTAACAACTAAATCTGATATGAGTGAGGTTGTAAGCAGATCTGGAATTTTTTTTCAAGGCCTCTCACCTTCCTAAATGTAAATAACAGAAGGGAGGGCAGAGTGGTAATGGGATTTCCTTAAGTCTAGTGCTGATCACTAGGCAGAATGAGGCACTAGAATGTCTCATCTGTTACCAACATCAACACTTCTGTTTGGGCCACAGGAACATCTCTCATCTATACAGTTGGAGGATCACTCATCTGGTTATTTTTATGCCTTCCGTGGTTCTGATGCCCCCAAGTCCACAATGTTGGCTAGCTGTTCATCCAAGGCTGCAGATCTTTAACATATATTTACATTTTTAGCTCTCATCCCCCAAACCATAACATTTTCCAGAGTGACTGAGCTTTTAGAGTGTTCCAGTCCTGGCTACACTGTGCCCATGACTCTTAATCCATTCTGTAATCTAAGATATTCTCTAGAGATTTGGCCACCAATCCACAAGCCACCAATCCAGAGGACAACAATCCTGAGAACATCTCATAAACCACCTCATCTTCTCAGAGGCTCCTGCTGTTTTTATTCAAATAGATCTGAGAATTTCAAGTCACCAGAGAGTGTGTATCTGCATTAGATTAGGCAATGAAAGCATCTGCATTCTGGCCTTTCTCTTAACAGCACATTTATGTGCCTTTCTTCCAGGTGCGCTTACATTCAAACATCTAATGTTGTGCATCTAAACAATGTTTGCTTAGCAATAATCACTTAAAGTCTTCAAAATATGTTGGTCTTGAGACATAGAAGAGGCTAACCCCAAGACATGTGTATGTGCACACACACACACCTTTATCCTAAGAGTAAGCTCATTGCTTAAGTCTTTATTTGGTCCTAATGAACTCACTCAGTTATYACTGTTAATTTATCACAGGGATGATATCACACTGCTTTAATTATCATGTTTTTGATATGCTGAGATAAGGGAAAGTAACACTCACTAAATTATTTTCTATTTTCAAATATTCTTGCTTACTCTGTCTATTTATTGTTTGTAGAACTTTTATAACTGCTTGATAAGCTTAATAAAATACTGTGCTGGGATTTAATTTGATACTTCACTTGAATTTTTTAAATAAGAGAAATAGTTGGCTCCTCTTCAATATTGAATCATTTGATCAATGTTGAGTCATACAGGGGCAAGGTATGTCTCTATATTTAACTTGTCCATCAGACCAGTTTTAAAGTTGACTTTATATGGGTCATGAATATGTCCTCTCAAGCATCGCTTAATTTTGTCATCCACTCATCTGCTCCCTACCTAGGAAAATGATGGATCATTGTGTACTGTTACTATAGAATCCCCTTTAGTGAATCCCCTTTAGTTCTTTAAGATTTTTGCAAGACTCTGCTCTGTTTCCAAGACAGACATTTTATTCATGATGTGAATCTGCCTGTTGTCTGCAGCTTTTAATCAGTCATTTTCTTCTTACCATGTTAACTTTAACTTCTAAAACTTCAGGGAGTGCTACTAATTATAGAGGGCATTCCCACTTATTTCCGAATTTCCAGTTGTGCCGTTCAGTGAATAGCTCAGTCAATGCTTCCCCCTTTTCTGTCTTGCCAGAAGCAGGAGGCTATAGGCTGCTGGTTATGCTGTAATGGAAAGCCCCAGAAATACATCCACGTTCCTGCTGCATTGTCCTTCAAATGCTGAGGTTTGCCTGGGGTTTCTTATTTCTTAGTTCCTATTACCTTAAAAATAAAGGTAGAAAGATGAAGCACGGGTAAGGAATTTCAATTGCCTTCAACYTAAAAAGGAAGAATCATTCTCGGTATATGACTATTCTATGCAATGTGATGAACAGACATGATCTGAGATTACCTCTCCTTCTAAAGGACCCTGATGYTCTGTTATCAGAAAGACATAATGATGAAAAGGAGATGTCCAAGAGTATGGCTCATGCCTGCTTCAGTGGATACATCTAGTTTCTGTAATTGTTAGGCTAGATGCTGTGATTTTCTGATAAGGGGTGATGTCAACCCAAGGGAGTTGTTTTCTTTTCTTAGTTTGATGAGAATTTAAAAAAAAAATCAGGAATGAATGCAAAGATGCCATCAGAACCCTTGTGGCACCCACTGAGAAGATACCATTATGTATTTGTTTTTTTCAATTAATATGTTAATCTAACGTAATAGACTCCAATTGTTGAATCATTCTTGCACTCCCCAGGATAAGCCATGCTTGGAATGTGGTTTTTCTGTTAATCCATCCCTGTGGTTAATTTATTTCTTGCACTACTGTGCACAAATGAAATGAATCTGTAGGKTTTTTTGTTTGTTTGTTTGTGTTTTTAGCACTACCCTTTTCCAATCAATTTCATAAACTCCATAGCCACACAGGAGGAGTTAGGAGCCATCTCAGATTCTTCTGTTGGAATACCTTATATGACATTACCTCTCCCTAGATCAGGTAGATTTCTTCCCCTTGAGGCCTGGTTGTCTCATTTAAGTGATAGGTCAATAAGTACATTTTGTGTTTCCTGTTGATTCTTGTTCTCATCAGGCTTTCTATTTCTTGAAATAATGGTCACTGGCCTATGGTATAGAGAAATCTGTTTATCTTCTATTACTTTTACTAACACAGAAACTTTGTTAAACATGTTACTCAAGAACTATTTTGTCAGTTTGGGAGTTTTGGTTATATTTACATACTTTTCCCAACACAGCATCATTTCATTTAATTGATTTCCCCCCTTTTCCATTGTATTTTTTTTTAAAAAATGAACTTTTACAATGGACTTAACACTTAAATGAGACAGCTGGGCATTTCTTCTTGCCTCATTCTTCAATATACACTCAGTTCCATAGGCTCTCTGCATTTCTTCCAATAAAATTCTTTACTGCTTAAAGGAATCTTATTATCTTTTGCTGCTTGTAACCATGAAGTGTTTTTATTGGCAATTTATAATGCCATGCTATAGAACTAGGGAAAATAGTCTATAAAATTTCTGCTTTATGAAATTTGTAGAGATTTTTCCCCCTTTGGTCTAAAACAGTACATTTTTTATTAACAATAAGTTTTTGCTTATTTTCAGTTTACTAGACACCAGAGTTTAGACACCAAACTTATTTCTTATATAACTCTAACTTTCTGTTCAGTGTTGTCTTCTTTGGCTTGTTAGTTTCAGATATAAGTAAATCTAAGGCTATAGTGTTGTTATAAATCTGTCTGAGTCTTGACCATTTCACTAGTGCACCCAGATGTTAGCATCTGTAGGCATCTCTCTTAAGCCAGTTCCTCCAGAGAAGAATTATACAGTTTCTTGCCAAGGGAGATAGAAGGCTGACTGCCAATATGCTGGCTTCAGAGTATCAAAACAGAGCCAAGAATATTCCCATTAGACATATATTTTCTCTGCATCCCCTATCTCATATGCATTGCTTAACCTCTGGCATAGGAGAAAACATTTTGACCTCTCCTGATGTCTCTATCTTCTGAAGTGATATGCAAGATATGCATGCAGTTGACTGAGTGGGAGGTAGGGTGTTGATATTCACTAAAATCCATTATATAGACTTTGAGCCCTCTGATTTTTGTCATGTCCCTTGTTTCCTCCTATCCAGAGAGCCTATAGTTCTTTCAGGGATCTATGATTCAATGGCTGTCCTTCTAGTTCACATCTTCTCAAAAGCCCCTTGTGTGACTGCTCCTCCAACAGGTAAAAATAAGGAAACTTTTGCTTTCACAGTTTTATCCTTTGTCCCAAATATACTCATATATACTCATAGCCTTCCTCTCAGTTCTCAATCTCTCTCTCTCTCTCTCTCTCTCTCTCTCTCTCTCTCTCTCTCTCGTGTGTGTGTGTGTGTGTGTGTGTGTGTGTACTAATAAAACCATTTTTTGGTTTTCTTTTCTCTCCCTTTTGACTTTTTTTTTGGTAATGATAGTAGTTTCATTTTTCTTGTTTATACAAAGATTTTCCAGAATAACAGGAATGTCTGAATGTGGAATCTAAGTGCCCATAATACAGTGCAAAAATGTAAAGAACACAATGCTCATATGGCAGTGCCAATCTTGGGTGACCCTGTGATTACCTCCTCAAATTTTGCACATGGGCATGCATCTTTTTTACTCCATTGTGTCTTGACTCTGCTGTAGGTATTTATTGGTCTTCACTTCATTTAAACCACAGAACACAAGCAAAATATCATAGTGTTGTTGGATTCAGAAAGTGTTGAAGGAATTGGAGGCTGACATAGTTGTTACAAGTTAATGCAGAAAGCTTGAGAGAGTCACAAAGATGGAACTCCAAATTCTGCCCACTCATTCCATGATTAATCTGTGACTGCATGGGAGAAGCCTACACAGAAGAAGCCTGCATGGGAGGAGACCTGAGCAAGGCTCAGCACTACACAGAGAACCACAGGTTCCAAAGCATCTGTGAAACAAAATGTACAAGGGTCTGAATAAAATATTTTTAGATTTGTGGAATGTGACCTATAATAAGGAGAGAAGGAGTTTTTTCTCTTTAATAAGAATAAAATTACAAGTGTCCCAGACGCCCTAGATTGACTTAATAAGGACTTTAAAATACGAATGATCAATATGTTCAAGAATTTATAGGGAGATATAGACTCTAATGGGCCAAAAATGGATTTAAGAACAATACTGTATTTATATAATGAAGTTATATTTCGTTTCTTGATATTATAAATAACAACTAAATAGAAACCTCAAGACAAACATAAAAGGACAGCTAAAATGAATTATTGCTGGATAGTATTTATACTCAACTATATACATAGGAGAGAAGACCAGTGAACTTAAAATCAGGTCAATACAAATATATAGTTAAACCTAGTACTATCAATCAATAGAAAGAATGGAGATCCTTCAATCAATCACATTGTAGTAGTACAGTTGCTAAGACAGACTCACATGGTGTTTTGCTTAGGCAAGACCCATGGAAGAAAACATGATGTTTAGATGGTGCTCTTACATAGCTAGCTTTGCACAGCTTCATTGGTTTCTTGTCTTCTCCTTTGCTGATCTTTGCTTTGTTGAGAGAGGCAAAGCAGAGGATTTCTCCTAGCATCCTGGCTGATCCTTGTTGGTCCTCGTGACTTGTACCAATTTGATTTGGCAGATGCCTGGCAGTTTCTGCTAGATAGTGCCACCACTGTTGACTCGACTGCTGCTAACCTGACAAATGGAGATTAGAATCACCCCCAAGGAACTACTTCTAAACAGGTCCACATTCCTTTGTCCTATTTACCATCTTTTCTCCCCTGCCTTTGGAAAATGTGTTAGAATGGGCTCAAAGCATTTGAGAACCCTTATTAAAAGTAGTTTTCTAAAAATATAAGCCTACCATTGCTGGACACATACCCAGAAGATGCTCCAATATGTAATAAGAACACATGCTCCACTATGTTCATAGAAGCCATATTTATAATAGCCAGAAGCCAGAAACAACCCAGATGTTGCTCCAGAGAGGAATGAATACAGAAAATGTGGTACATTTACACAATGGAGTACTACTCAGCTATTAAAAACAATGACTTCATGAAATTCACAGGCAAATGGATAGAACTTGAAAATATCATCCTGAGTGAGGTTACTCAGTCACAAAAGAACACACATGGTATGTACTCACTGATAAGTAGATATTAGCCCAAAAGTTCAGAAAACCCAAGATTCAATTCACAGATCATATGAAGCCCAAGAAGTAGGAAGACCAAAGTGTGAACGCTTCAGTGCTTCTTAGGGGAAACAAAATATTCACAGGAGGAAATATGGAGACAAAGTGTGGAGCAGAGACTGAAGGAAAGGCCATCCAGAGGCTGCCTCACCTGGGGTTCCATCCCATATACAGTCACCAAACCCGGACACTATTGTGGATACTGGAAAGTGCTTGCTGAAGGGAGTCTGATATGGCTGTCTCCTGAGAGGCTTTGCCAGAGTCTGACAAATACAGAGGCGGATGCTTCCASCCGACCATTGGACTGAGCGCAAGGTACCTGATGGAGTTGGAGAAAGACTGAAGGAGCTGAGGGGGTTTGCAACCCCATGGGGGGAGCAACAGTGTCAACCAGCCAGACCCTCCTCCCCCGGAGCTCCCAGAGACTGGACCACCAACCAGAGTATACATCGAGGGACCCATAGCTCTGGCTATTTATGTAGCAGAGGATGGCCTTATTGGACATCATTGAGAGGAGAGGCCCTTGGGCCTGAGGGCATTAGATGTCCCAGTGTAGGGAAATACCAGGATGGGAAGAGGGGAGTAGGTGGGTGGGTGGGGGAGCACCCTTATAGAGGCAGGGGCATGGGATAAAGGGCATCTGAAGGGGAGACCTGGAAAGGGGAAAACAATTGAAATATAAATAAAGAAAATAGTCAATAAAAGAAAAAAGAAAAAAATCTAAGCCTACAGTTGTGTTTGCCATTACATCTGCAAATATGCATAGAGCAAGAACTGTGGGGAAATGGAGGAGTCCATGTCAGTGGTAAATAATGTTCTAGCCACCTTAGGGGCCTAGGAGAGACTTATCATAGGGGAAGGACCAGCACAGAGGGCATCTTTTTAAGATAACAAGCCAGTATGTCAGGTGGAAGCTGCTGCATGGTATCTTTACCAGAGCAATGCTTACTAAGGGCAGACAACACCAGCCTGGGGAAAGCTACTGATAGACTGCATCTACCAAAAATAGAAGCATGTGTTAAATCAAGGGAGGTCACAGGGACTGAGATTTCCAAGGTCCTGGTGGCCTGGTACCAATACCATCATGTCCAGGCAGCAGGACATGGAACCAAAGAAGATAATTCCAAAGTCTGAGGTTTAGCATTGTTTTCCTTCTTGGGAAGTGGAATTACATAGGGTCTGTGTAGTAATCAGTGGTCTCTAGAGGAATAGAACCATTTAATACTCGAAGCAAAGCTTAATTAGTCATTCCAGCAGGAACTTGAAAGATAAGAATGGTGAGAACAAAACAGACAGTTGATGCCCAGCACATGAAAGAAACAAGAATCAGAATTGTTTGCATGATATTCTATCTGACAAGCAGTTGTGAGGGTTAAAGAGGTCAGCACCACAGATGTGAAACTTTGTTTTTCTGTTAAGAAGTAAGAGTTTAGCCTACAGAAGTTTTGATATTCCATAGTCATAAGTCACTTGCTTCTCAGACTCTTGGCTAGGGTGGACTTATCCCATGCTTTGAGGCTTGCCAACATTGGTGCAGACAAGACTCTGGACTTTGGACTTTTGAGATATGCTGCAAGAACTTGGGACTTTGGCACCATTGGGATGAAATTAATACTTTGCATATGAGGAAGACATGGATGTTGAGGTCCAAGCAGGGAATCTGAAGGTTTGAAATGTCTTTCAAATTTCACGCTTGGGAAATTTAATCCCCAAGATTATATGTTAGTGATAGTTTGGAGATAGGATATTTCTGAGAAATTGTGGTTTGGATGAATGCCTTCCTGAGGTCCACATCTTAAAGATTTGGTCCACAGTTACCCTCCTTGAAGTTAGTAGACTCCTCAGAGGTGAAAAAAAAAGCAGCAGCAGGTCCTTAGGTCATTGAGAACATGTTCTTAAAGTTAATTGTGGAATCTGGCCTGTTTCCTTTTTCTGCTTCCTGGCTGATGGTGTGAGCAACTTCACCACATTCTCCTACCATGTGTGCTGCCTCATGACAGGCTCAAAGCAAAGTAGACACTCTACTTCTGAGTCAATTATCTTGAGAGTTTTATTGTAGTCACGATGGCTCATTAACACAAAAGGTAGTTGTAATGAAATGCAGTTATTAGGGCGGGGCCTCATGATGCAGTTAGTGGCATTACAAGAAGAGGAAGAGATAAGAAAAGAAGCTTACTCTATCTTACATTTGCTGCAGCCAGCCAGAAGGAAAATCCTTATCAAAATCCAAGTGGACACTAGCATCATGTTCTCAGAGCTCCTAAATTATGATTCAAAATAAACAAAATCTCTTTGTTATGATTTACCTAGTCCATGGTATGCAGTCATAGCAACAGACAATGAAGCAATATACCTTCAGAACTATACATAACTTTTTCAGATCAGGAAAAGAATCAACTAAAAATTGATAATTCATATTGGACAGAACATAACCCAGCTAGAATACAACCCAGGAGAGTATCAGACTGAGCATTCAATAGATGCCCAAGGTGACAACCGAAGTTTTCTCCAAGTAGATCAACCATTATTCAACCACYGCAGGCCTAGATGCTGTGCCTTGCCTCTCCCTACATGACCCCGCCACTTAATCAGCACTCTTGTGTTCCAAGGTCAATATTCCTGTCTTGAGCAAAATTTCATCTTTGAAGGATTTCAAATGCAATGGAACTTGATTGCAAAGATGAAAGAGCCACTTAACAGATGCAATGAGGAAAATTAAAACAATTGGGCACTCTTTCTACAGGGAATGAAACTATTTTCCCTAAGACCCATACAAACCCAGAGCTGGCAACAAACTGAAGTGAAGAATGACAAAGCAAATCCACTCTTACATTTGGAAGTTATAAAAAAAAAGAAGCAAAATATTTAAAAAGAACTAATTTTCATTTCTAGATGTCATTTATCTCTTGGGTAAAAAAAAAAAAAATCTACTGCTCTAAAAGTGCCTATCAAATTCTCCAGAGGTATTTTTGGCATAGAAACACAAATGACATCTTAATGTCAATGACCTCAATTCCTATGGTTTAATGAATTTTTTCATAAAATGCAATAAAGGAAAAAGAAACAAGGAAGAAAGAATCAAATACAAACTATAGAATAAACTCAGTTATCATGTCTTACTGGACTATAATATGTGTGTTTGGCAGGGTCCTAACTCAGTGAAGAGAATTTAGATAAGGGGTTATTTATAAAGTATAGTAGATGTGGTTCTTTGGAGCAATAAGACCTATATGATGTGAGTATATCTACACAGACATGGGATGATATTTATAAGGAATTTGTCCGTGTGATTGTCGGGACTGAGAAGTCCTCATATCTTCAGTCAGAGAGATGAAGTTCAGAAAAACTGGTAAGGAATGATTGCCTGAGATCAATGGTCTGGAAACCAGGAAAGGTACTAATGTGCATTCATATCTGCAAGCTAGCAACTCCAGGGCCTACGAGGAGTCAATGTGTCACTGTGAGTCTGAAAGAGATAATGACTGATGTCCTAGCTCAGCAGTCAGACTAGAAGAATTCTTTCTTGTTTAGCTTTTTTCTTCAATTTTTTTAACTAACTGCTTGCATGAGGTGAGCCACATCTAAGAAGTCAACTTACCCATATAAAGTAGAACCTTATTGCAAATCAGTCTCATACACACACCCAGAAAAATGTTTGAACAAAGGCCTTGATGACTCATGGTATAGTTAAGTTGATACATAAAACCATCCCTCAAAGCATCCTCTTGGAGCTAGAAATGGGACTCCTTTCCCAGGATAGGAATATCTAATGACTATTAGAGCTCTGCTCCTGGATAAGAACATAACACAGTCTCCAGAATTTCAGAGTTCTTCAGGAACCTTTAGAAAGAAAAATGAGAGGAACTAGCCCTTTGTTCAGTTTTCTCCAGAATAGAACAAGATAGGAATGAGGATCCAGAGTTTGAATGAGTAAGACAAGACTATTCTGTAGTATCTTCTGATACTACAGACACGATGGAATTTATAAAATCAAKGTTAGAAGCTCTAACCACATGCCTTCACACAGTACTTAAAGCATGTCAATTCATCTACTATGAAATCACTGCAGGAACTGAGATCCCATCTGCACACCCCAAGTAAGAACTCTCAATCTTAATGTCCAGCATGAATATATCTTTGTGGCTTTATGTAGCCATGGGTGATTCTTTCCTCTCACTTAAGGATGTTACATTGAAGTTGGTGCTTACCTAGCTCTCTGGGAATTGTTCTAGCTTCCCTCTGTTGCTATCACAAAACACACTGAACTAAGGCAACTTAGAAGAAGAAAGGGTTTATCTGATTTATACTTCCAGCTCATGAGTCATCATTAGGAGAAGTCAGGGCTAGAACTTAATCAGAAAATTGAAAACAAGAACTATATGCAGGAGTGGGTTGATTGGGGAACAGGGGGAGGGGAGATGGCTTATGGAACTTTCTGGGGGGAATCAGGAAAGGGAAAATCATTTGAAATGTAAATAAAGAATATATCTAATAATAATAATAATAATAATAAAAAGAATTGTTATTAACTACTATACTCACAGGCTTATGGTTAACTAGTTTTTATATATAGCCCAGGGCCACTGTCTTAGGTAATGGTGCCTCCCACAGTGGGCTGGGCCCTCCTTCATCAAACAATAATCAAGACAATCTCTCACAGACACTCTCACAAGCCAGTGTGATCTAGGCACTCCCTAAATTTGACACTCTCATCTCAAATAACTCTAGGCTATCACAAGTTGACAACTAAAGGTAACAGATGAGAAATAATATTCCTATTTAGACGATAAATTGTAAATTGTTTTTCAGAACCCTATATTGGATAGGGCTCATTGGTAGAACTCTCGCTCTTATTAGCATGGCCCAGGCACTATCACAGTACTCAAATAAAATGTTTTTTAGATAAGAGGTGTACATGACTCTAAACATTTGCCTGGCCTTTATTTTCATTAGGTTTGTACTGACTATGGATGTGTTATCCTATTTGCACATACAGCCTAATCTATATTACTCTTCAACACATTACAATATGAATAAATTATCATATATTTTTCCAGTACCATGCTCACAGATCAGGAAGGACTTCCCTAGATTAGGGAAATAGAGGTGAGAATCTGATGGTTACCTTCAGGGAGAAACTTCTCAATGATATCATTTTAGCTTAGCGTCACCTGGCCTGAAATAATGGCTTCAGTTAGTTTGTTTCTTTATTGATTCCTTTTGAGTGTTGGATTTTCATTTTAGACACTCTGAGAAATCTGAGGATTTCTTGAGTAAGATCTTGATAACATGAGCTGCATATGTGACAGTAAGAGTTACAATGGAAAGATACACAGAAAATCCCACTTAGATCAGAACCCAGG
>BDUI01005681.1:12385-22473 GCA_002335545.1 Apodemus speciosus
GGTCTGACCAGTCAGTGTTCCAGAGAAACTAGAAGAGAGAGAAGTGGGTGTTTTCAGCTTCTGTAGCAGATGGGACTACTTGCCGTGCACACTGATAGGATGGCATCTTCTTAACATAGGGGCCCAGGTTCCAATAGTAGGCAAATAAATAATGTCTACCAGAGCCTTTAGCACTGCAGACAGTGAAGGAAGCTGGCAGAACAGCCATGTTGGGGACTGGGGGGCAGCCCAAGGGCTAGGCAGCAGAGGGGAGATGTAGGCAGAACGAAGAGTGGGGATTTGGTAGACTATCTAAGATGGAGAGGGAAGTGGAGGTATAGAAAGGAAGGAAAGAACTGGACACACAGCAAGAATGTACAAACACTACGGGAGCTTTTCCTGGCAAGTCGAAACACCCATTCACCCCAGATAGGGCAACAACAGGTCAAAGAAATGGTTCCACCAAGTCCAGCCTGTGAGCCCTGAGTTCACCTGGGCTTAACTTGAGGAGCAGGGCAGTTTATCAGGTAGAGACTAAAGCACCAGCAATAGTTAACAGAAAGGAAATACAAACTCCGTTGTATTTGACCTCGACCGTGAACAAAATTTCAATAATTAATCATGGCRCRCATAAATGGCCTATTTAATGCAAGGGTATAGTGTGTTTGTAGGGGGGRAAGAGGAGAGGTGAATATTGCACCATTGGAAGATAGCAGCAGCACAGCCTAACAAAATTGACTAAATCAAGAATTGGCTGCACAAGCATATTACAGAGGGACACCAGCAGCAATGGTCACATTGGTTCTCCTGGGAAGGCAGCCTCTGTAAATGCTCTGAAATGGCGCACCTTGGGACTTCCATTTGTGTTTAAATTATCTGAAATGGCCATTACCAACAATGTAGCAGGGCCAGAGAGAGTGCTGAGCAAATTTRTTACTCTTGTAGGGGAGACCTGGGCTTGGTTCCTAGCACCCACGAGGAGGCTCACAACTCTATATTCAGGGAATCCCACCCCATCTTCTGTGGGCACTGCATGCACACAGTGCAAGCCAAACACCCATATAACATGGTTAAAATAAAAAATAATGCACAAGGCAGGTAATGAGATGGCCAATAGTTAGGAATGCACAGTGCTCTTACAGAGGACCCAGAGGACCTGACTTTGTTCCTTGGCACCCAACTTGGGTGACTTAGAACCACCTCCAGCTCCRGGGACATCTGACACCTGGCCCGTGAGGACGCCTCCACTCAGATGCATATGCTCCCACAGAAGCAAACACATGCACCACAGCATAATTTGTAAAATATCCTTTTAAAAAAATGCATAGGAAGGAGGGCAGATCTGAGTTCAGGACTAAGTGGCTTCTAAGCGTTGTGTGTCAGCGTGCAGATGCTTTGCCTTTAGAAACTCTCATAAGTAAAGAACTGGATCCCCAGTTATGGTGACATTTAAAAGTCAAAAAGAAGGAAGATGACTGAGCTTGGGTAGTACTTGTAATTCAGGAAATAAAAGATGACCTGGAGCTCTCAGCTTACCTGTTTAGGTCACCTCTCTTACCCTCGCCTGGAGAGGTTTGGTTTCTCTGGGTTCCTCGCTCACGGGCTTACACAGAATGCTGTTCTGAACTCATCTCTTAGATCTCACTGCAGGATTCCAGGTTTGTGTGCGTCCTCTTCAGTAGCAGGGACCATTGTGCCCCTCCAAGATTTGGCCATTTATGCTGAACACAACTGGGAAGCGACAAGTATTTGAGAAACTGCTGTTTGATTTGACACAGTGTCCCCTTAAGCAGCCCTGGCAGCCCCAGAACTCACCACGTAGATCAGGCTGGTCCCAAACTCACTGAGCTCTCCTGCCCCTGCCTCCTGAGTGCTGGGAATAAAAGATGTTTGTCACCATGCCTCAACTGCTGTTTCTGATGCACAGATGCCAGAGAAGGAATACCTGTTGGGGTTATACTGTGAAATTGGCTTGTTTGAATGTCGCAAGTTTAATATGTGGGTGTGGCCATTTCAGAAATACAATAAAATGTTACAAAAATAAACATGACGTCATTGCCTCATTTCCTGTCATTGTACTTCACAGAAATAACCACCATGGACATTTGATAAATGGATCTTTTCTTTTAATTATGGGTCCTCTTTGCGTGGGCCAGGCTAGCTTCATACTGTCTTCCTGCTTCCACCTCCCAGCTTAGCTCGCCCTGACTCTCGCCCTTACTCCCCCCCCCCCACCCTGAGGAACTTTTGTTCAAATACATAGTGTTATGCTCCCCGCTGCCCCAYGTGATCATGTATCTCTGTCTACAACTCTTATCTCCACGGTATTTTTTCTGTGTGGTATGTCRTGCTTAAACTGCAGTCAGTGCACAGACACAGTTATGCATGCATACACATATCTCTTACAGGTGACAACACTAAAGTGTTGTGGTAAAGGAATTGGAGAATTGGAAAAATCTTCTGGGCTGGGTATGGTGGTGCACATCTTTAATCCCAGCACTCAGAGGCAGAGGCATGCAGATTTCTGTAAATTCGAGACCAGCCCAGACTATTATATAGTGAGATCCTATCTAAAAAATAAAACTTCTGGACCATGATTGTCATATAAAATCCTGCAGGGACAGCCCACACGTCGCTCTGGAAGCAGAGGACGCTCTTCTCAAGCATTGGAAAAGTCAAGGTTGCTTAGAATCTGGACAGACCACATTCGCTGATTAGCTCAGTACAAAAGAAGYGTGTTACTACCTATTCCACAGAGTCGTCATTAACACTTATGGAAAAATTATTATATAATAGTGTTGAATGCTCAGTCACAGCTTAGGTAAAACTATAGTTGTTAATTATTATATTATGCAGTTATGAGAAAGCAAAGTCACTACCCAGAGTACCATGTATCATACTCCAAGCCATGTTGTTGATAAAATAGTGTTGGCGTTGCTATTATTTGTAAGTAGACAAAAGTTAAGAGTATTACACTGTGGTGGTGTATATCTATATATTACATATACTTAGATTTATTTACATAGAACATCTGAAAGGTTGTTGTTCAAGTAAATTCCCAGTGCTTACTTTTGAGAAAGGGACCCAGAGATCAGGAGCAGGAAAAAAAAATCTTGCTTTTCACATTTACCTGTTTGTGGTGATTAAAGTACAGTTTGCATCTACTATGGAAAGAAGAGGTTTGGCTTTTTTTAATGGATAAAATAATATTCAAGTTTATTATGAAGACAGTATTGAGGGGATGGAGAGGTAACCCTGTGTGTAAGAGCTCTTACTGTTCTGGCAGAGCAGTGGGGTTCCTAGCACCCACATCATGCGGCTTACAATCTTCTGTCACTCCAGCTCCAGGGGCTTCACTACCCTCTTCAGGCCTCCAAGGACGCCTACACGTATTTGTGTGCACGTGCATGCAAATAGATACGTGAATAAATAAGGCGCTGGTGACGCGGCCCCGTGGCCGAGTGCTTCTTCCTCCAGCAGAGGACTGAGTTCAGTTTCCAGCACCCATATCAGGTGGCTCAGAACTGCCCATGGCTCCCACTCCAGGAGATTTTTCTGGCCTCTGTGGGCACCTTCACACATACATATAAGGAAAGACTAAAGTAAGGTGGAATTGTTTTACAATAATTCTTCAAATGTTTTTATATGGCAATTTTCCCCAAGSTTCTCGAGAGGCAGAGATAGGCCTTGATGAGGCATGCCAGTCCTGGGCTCTTGAGAATGTTGCTGAGTGTTTTAAATTTCAGTCCACTCACGTTGAATAGAGGGCGATGGCAACTGCATATGGGGAGATCATTAGATATCATAGCATTATCAAGTACAAAGTCGTTAACGCTGGTGTATTAGAAAGCCGTCAGGRCCTTTGCTTGGCCTATCAGTCTTAACATTTACCTAAGGTTAAAGGGCCCAGTCCCCAAGCCATGCAACTTCCCATGCCAACCCCAAGCCCCAGGTCTCTTACCCGTGCTTTTGACAGACCAACAGTGACTCAGCCGCCTTGAGCAATTTACTTACCCTTACTGGCCGAATATGAAGGCTCTTCCAGAGGAAAGAGATGATTGGCTAGGTACAGAGAAAGGTGTGGACCTAATATACCTCCTCTTGATTACCAATCTCCACCATTACTTTCTTATTCAGAACCTTCTGGACCCAGTGTTTTGAGTTTTTAACAGAAGCTTCATTATATAGGCATGGTTGGTTTAATTATTGGTCATTGACAACCAACTCAACCATCATCCCCCTTTCCCTGTCTGAAGATCGGCGTTGGGACTATTGAGGCTGGAGACGGGCAACCTTCACAGGCTCGTGTCTTGAATGCTGTTTCCCACCAGGTGGGGTTACTTGTAGGGCTACAGAACCTGTTGGAGGTGGACCTAGGTCACTGAGGGCAGGCCTCTGCAGGGGACACCTGTCTCTGGTCCTGGCCACTGTGCTAAGAYRCCAGCCTCCTCCACACTCCCGATGGCTTACACTCCACTGTGCCTTTTCCTCTGTGATGGGCTGAACTTCCTAAAACCATGAGCTCAAACAAACCCTTCCCTCGTTATTCCGGACAAGTATTCTGTCACAGTAGCACAAAAGTACTCTCAGCCCCAACCTTCTAGTAACTGCCACCCCTTGACTCATCAACACACCAAAGTCAGGTCACTAGARAATCCTGAGGTTTGGGGAGTTGTGTGTAAGGACACGAAATGAAGACCAAAGACATATTTCATATCACAGTTTTCAAGCAAGATGCTCTCACTGTGAGCAGACGCAACGATGGCAGACAGAAGAGGCTCCTCAGCRTGGGTCAGTGGGGGCAGAGATCACCTGCGCTATTTAACCTAGCTTTTTGTTTTACTAACTATATAGGAATCGATTTGCCATGTTCAGCATTAAAACAACAATGCCCTTTCACAGATCAAAATTTAGCCTTTGCCCACAGAGTCCAGACACTAGGTATGTTCACATCAGGGACTTGACAGGAAATGTGTTGTTCATTCAAATCTAGTCAGCCCTCCCTTCCATTCAYGAAATGGAAGAAAGGGGAAGAAACCAACAGAAATGCCCACTTAAGAAAGTGGAACACCATATAGTGATCACTGTCCATATATACCCCCTTGTGTCTTCAACAGGGATGGCAGGTGTGGGCTGACTTGGTGGGGATGGGATGATTGATGGAGCTGCTAATGGCCTCCCCAGTGGGACACTTGGCAAAGGATATCTTGGGCTGCCTTTCTTCCTTAGCTTGTTTGTGGTGTGGGTCTCTAAGCCTCATGAGTAATATCCTTAAGAGACTGAGACCTCGGAGGAGGCCTCAGAGGAGGCCTTTGCTCTCTCACCTAGCACTGTACTGTCTGGTATTTAGAATTGGTTTGCCTTGTGGATGCTTAGTAACCAGAGTCACACATGGAAACTACTTCTGGTCCTTGAAGTTAGAGCTCAAGTCTCTTAGCAATAGACCTCTGGGGACTTCGTGCTTCCTTAGGCCTTAACCTCTACACAAATTAAAATGGCCTAAGGTGATAAGGCAAAAGTCACATGTACCTCAGCTGCTAGCCAGAGGATAGAGCTTAAGGAGAGCATAGATTGGAGGCCTCTGAGCTCTTCCTGGTTCCCAGACTTCAAGCTTTGCCTTGSGTAGAGGAGACAGTTGTCCAAGCTCTTTGGGTTCTTCACGGACATAACCAAAGCACGATGGCTTACTCTCAGGTGGTCTAGCCTCAAAGTAAGGTTTTTCTATCTGTAACAGCTTTCCAATTACCACAAGAAGTCACGCACACTAACACATGCGCACGAACCTTACCATTCTGCATTCTCCCGGGACCCWGCTCCCCGTTGCCCACCAGCCCATCTTGACTTCACTGCTGCTTCTTACAACACACCTCCARTGTTTCAACCCAAAGTCCTTTCGATACAGATAATTTTATTGGCTAAAGCAACAAAAAGGTGTGGTGAAGACCAAGTATTGCTCCTGAYGCMTGATCCAGGTCAGACTCCTTTCTCTCCATCCCTGTTTTCAAGCCTATAACTTTTSCCTGTGTTTCCAGGAAAATCCTTAGAGTTGAGTCATCCCTTTCTTCCCCAGATCTGGCCCTATACCATGCAACCTAGTCACTGTGGGGGTGGGCCAGGAGGAAGCACAGCCATTAGCCGGACCTAGATGTCTTCAAATACACTCAAAAGCTCTCAGGGGGAAAGGCTGGTCCTCCAGAGAGAGGGAACAGGGCCCAGGATAACTCAAAAAAACTATGCGACTCGACATACCTGGATTGGACAAGAGAGCTGGAAGCAGGAAATGATTTGGAGAATGCAAATTGCTGAATTATCTTTCCTGGGCCATTTGATGAGCCCTTAGCTTAGCCCCGTCGAATAGAAAAATAATGTGCGCACACATGCACATTGCATGTAATACTCAATCTTTTATAAAGCCAAAGTATCCTTTTAACATAATCAGTATCAAAGTCAATGAGCTGTTGGGCTGGTGGAGATGGGTTGGTAAAAAGCTTGTCGTTATCTATGATAGATAAGAGTGTAGTGGAATCTCAGCGCTGGGAAGATGGAGTGGACTTGTGGGGTTCACTCACTGGTCAGCTAGACTAGCCTAATGTACAAATTTGAGACCAATAAGAGTCCTGTCTTAAAAATCGGGATAGGTGGCACGCAAGGAACAACGCCTCGAGTTATCCTCTGACACACATACAAAATTCATAGGCTGTTTTTTTGTTTTGTTTTGTTTTGTTTTGTCTTGTTTTAAACCCAGTGTGTATTTGAGACTTACAGAGCGGAGTGTATAGGTCGCGGTAAACCCATGACCAATGGCTACTGTTATGGACTGAGTTAGCCAGAAACTTTTCACTAACAAGCCAGATAGCCATCATCCTCCCGTGAGTTACCTGTATCCCATATCACAGGCAGTTCATCTGAAGTTGCAAATCTTACTAGAAGAAGCTTCCCAAGGGAGCTTGGTACCCATTGTACTGCCGGGTATCTAGTTGGTGGAGACACCTTGCTCTAAGCACCCATAAAACTGGGATATTCAGTGGAGTGAAAAATAAGTTTAAAACTTACAGGAAGGTTTCTCCCTTGCGGGATATCAGTGCTGYTGGTTGTAGCCCGTGATGGTGTATTTGCAATGTTTATTTTTTCTGATGAAGGGCCATTTGTAGCCTGTCACTCGTTGTGTTCCTCCGAATCACTCATTTGATGAATGTATATAGAAAGAGTGATTGAATACCTACAGATCCAGGCTCTTTGCCAAGCTCCAGGATGCAAAGATAAATGAGAACTGTCTGTCTTAAAGGAAATAAGAGGCAGAAAAAGTAACCATTAAGTGTTASGGTATAAGCAAACGCAGTATCTAGGGAACACAAGGAGTAGCCAACCAGTCAGATGGAGAAATCCCCACGGATGTGAACTTACGTTCCAGAGCGCATGAGGTGTTCTTAGCAACCAGGCCTGTGCCCAGCACATACACTGAAACGGGATAAATGAAAAGGCCGGAACTGAAGAGTCACTTTGTTCAACCCTCCAGGAGTAGGTGCAGGATCACTGCAGGGGAAGGGAGTTTGTGTGATGGGTTGGCCTTCTGGGTAAGACCCTGACTGTGGGGCACAACAAGCCACAGAGGTGGGCTAGAGCAGAAGGACACACAAACAGGACCAGTGACAGCTGTCTCTTCTTCTGACTGCAGGCAAAGCGAAGGCTGGAGCTGGGCGAGAGTGGCCATCAGTACCTCTCAGATGGTCTAAAAACCCCCAAGGGCAAAGGAAGAGCTGCACTACGGAGTCCCGATAGTCCAAAAAGTAAGGATGCTTTCATCTGTTTCCCTGTTCTCCTTGGTGTGGGACTCCCAACTCGCAAAGCTTGTGGCTGGAAGGGTGCCAAGGTGTGAATAATTTTGGCATGTTTTCTTCTTTATTTCTTTCTGTGCCTATCCAAATAAATAAATAAAWAAAATAAAATAAAATTTCTTCTGGTGCCTAGCAAAAGGCGATAGTTACTCTAGTATATGAACACATTTGCATTTTGAACTAGTCAAATTTAATTTTCCCTTCCCTTAATGAACGACACTTGAGTGCAAGGGTGGAGGCGCCTATGGTGGCGCAAATGACGCCTCTGCCAACCTCCTTCTCCAGCTCATCACACCGTAGCCTAGAAACTGGGCAGAGCTTGCCTCGCAGGAGGAGGCCCGGGCTCAGTCCCCAGCACCACATACACCAACTGTGGTAGCACGCATCCACAGTCCCAGCCCTTGGGAATTGAACAGGGAAAGGTCATGAGTTCAGTATCATCCTCAGCTACATGGTGCGCTCCAGGCCAGCCTGGGATACTTGATAGCTTATCTCAGGAAGGAACAAAAAAGTCCCAGCTGATTTCTGCCTCAGTGAGGACTGTTGTCACGTCATTTGAGAAGGAAACGAATCCGTTATAAACAGCCAAATATTTCCTCTGTTTCTGCGCTTGATGCAAAAGCTAACYTAGACTTGGCCCATCTTGCCCCATGGTCTCTCTGTTCTGCATCTGCAGTCTTATGTGTAAGGGCTAAATTAGAACCTCAACGTGCGCTCCCACAGAAGAATAGCACAATACTAAATAATGACATTTCCTTGAAAACGAGGTGGGGAGCTTGAACTTTGGGGGCTATTCTTCAACAAAATAAGACATTTTCTGAAAGATGGATTGACAAGGGATAACTCAGCAGCACCCGAAGGACTGGTGGGGTGGAGTCTGTTTGAGACCCTGTCTTGAACAAAGATGGCCTGGCTCTGTGAGTTTAGGGTTCTTAAATGAGATTCCCAGAGGTCTCAGCACATGTTCATTCATTCAACACATGCTTTTGAACACCTAGACCCAGAGACCAGGGTAAGAGAACACAGAAACTRCTAACAAAGAGCCCAAGGAAATGTTATTACCCAACATAGGAAGTCTTTATCATCTCTTCCTTTTCTGATAAAACAACCTCATAGCTTTCTGTAACTTACCCCCAAACAACAACCAGCTTTGCTTTAGATACTAATCTGGCTGCCGCGGGAAAGAGGGCTTGCTTAGCTGCGAAGAAACCCTTCATTTCTTTACCTTTCCCCCTATCCCCCACCCGTTCGGTTTTTTGTTTTTCTTTAAGCTCCAAAATCTCCCTCAGAAAAAACGCGGTATGACACGTCCCTCGGTCTGCTCACCAAGAAGTTCATTCAGCTCCTGAGCCAGTCGCCTGATGGGGTCCTGGATCTGAACAAGGCAGCAGAGGTGCTCAAGGTGCAGAAGAGGAGGATTTACGACATCACCAACGTGCTGGAAGGCATCCACCTCATTAAGAAAAAGTCTAAGAACAACGTCCAGTGGATGTGAGTTGGAGCCCATTCTCCCCGGCACCAGCCAGCTCCTCGGGGCCTTTATGACTGCCTCAGTTTACCCAAATTTTAGCTTCTACATTCAGACCCATGCTTCTCCCCTTTTCCTCTTTCTCCCAATTTTCTCTTTCCCTCTCAAAGTTACATGTAGAAAGCCAMGGCTGAGGATCGGGCTTAGTAAACAGAGTGCTTGCCTAGAAGGCTTGGAGTCCAGGTGTCAGTCCCCAGCGCCACACATACTGAGTGTAGTATTGAACAGCCCCCGTCAGAAGTTCAAGGTCATCTTCCAATGAATGTGGAGTTTGAGGCCAGCCCAGGAAACGTRCAACCGTATCTCAATAAATAAATAAGTCTTAGTACAGGCTTTCTGTTCAGATACTGATGGGTCTGTATTCGGTTAGCATAACTCAAGAAGATCGGCAGTTATAGATGAGGAAGGAAGCTTTTAACCATCACACATAACATCCGTACATATGTGTTACCTGCAGATGCACACATATGTCTCTGATACTGAATCTTGGTCATCTGTGGACGAGTATGAACAAACATAGTCACGAAGTAGATTCCTAGTTCTAATAGGTTAACACAGTTTCTTGATCAGTGAAGGCAAGGCCTCAATGTCTGGGATTCTTCTGCAGAGATGTGTGCACTAATGTGTCTAATTCTGCATGATAATGTCAGTTTTGAATCATGGACAGAGCCAGGCATTTTATAAGTACAGCACTGAACTATTAAATCATATTAAAAGAGCCAAAACTGGTTAGGAGATTTTGTTTT
>BDUI01005681.1:26398-36887 GCA_002335545.1 Apodemus speciosus
TTTTTTTAAATCCACTACAATCCAATTATTTTCAAATAAATAAATAAAAGTATTTTTAAAAAAATGTGCTGGGCGGTGTTGACACACACCTTTGAACCCAGCACTTGAGAGGAAGGGACAGGTGAATCTCTGAGCTCAGAGTGAGTTCCAAGAAAGCCAGGGCTACACGGAAAAACCCTGTATCAAAAATAAACAAGCAAATTAAAAAAAATCAATATGCTTTATTTATCCTCTTACTCACTAAAGCTCCTGGCATTCTAAAATACTGTTTATAAATTGGTTATTATTAGAGTTTAATATTAGAAAATCTTACTATGAGAAGGTAATAGAAATGCATTGTTTGGGACATTTAACAGACCTTTAAATAATTTGTAGGAAAATAATGCAGCAAAAGAAGACACCCCACCCCACAAAAAATTACCTCTCTAACAAGAATCAACAAACTTGCTAAAGCTCCAGGATGTAATTGTCTTTGGTTTTGTAAGTAACATAGTTTCAGTTCAGATTATTCAACTAATAAACTCTACTACATGTTACTATGTAATATGACAAGAGCCAGAGGCAATATAGGCAGCAGGAGAATGGCCGCAAACTCTCTGTCCCAATGAAACCTTATTTAGAAAGTTGGATGGTGGCTTAGATTTGGCCTTCAGACTGTGGTTGTTTGCTGGCTCCTGCTCTGGGACAGTGTCAGTACTGATGGACAAAGAAAGGGGCAGCAAAGTGAGCGACAAACGTCGCCCTTCCACTCAGTTTCAGGTAAGATGTGCTTTGGTTTTCATTTCTAAGTGAACTTGATCTCTTTCTTGTTTCTAGAGCCTACAAATCCATTTGGCAAGTACCCAAGGGCCCATTGAGGTTTACTTGTGTCCAGAAGAGAYGGAAACACACAGACCCATGAAAACAAATAACCAAGACCACAATGGGAATATCCCTAAGCCCACTTCCAAAGGTAAGCAAGGATTTCACGCTGAGAAACTATTTAAAAAGGAAGGCGTCAAGAAGGATCTTCCTTCAGGACCACGTGGCTAAGTCTTAACAAAATGCTTGGGCCCAAAAGACTCATGTCATTACTGGTAGGAGACATGTGTAACCCGTCAAACTTGCCAGAGTAACTGAAGTGCTGGGCAGGACGGTTCACAGGGTGCGTGCCTGCAAGTGGGACTGGAATTTACTGGTGGCTCTAGCTGCTTCATCACTYACCATGTTAAAGGCCTGGTGTGAGACGGTCACATGCTTGTCCTGTACCAATCAGGAAAGTGGATCCAACTCCATTCTGAACTTGCTGCTGGGTCCTGGGTATCCACCAGTTGGCCGTGGGATGACCTGTACCTGTTAATGTTATCAGAATAGTTTTCTGAGGCATTAGTATCAATTTGTAGACTAAAATAATGGTCTTGCTCCAAATGGTCCCTGACCCCTGATGATGACCCTTGAAAGCAGAAAACTGTTTCCTTGGCGTACTGGACAATGGCTGTAGACCATTGTCTTGAGTGTCAGCCATGCTTGATTAGACATCTTGGATGATGCTTCTGAAGTCATTAGGGGCAGAATTGAAAAGACAAGCCTTGGTCAGAGTCTTAACCTCATCTTCCTCTCCCGGGCAGTGAGGAGAGGATGTATGTGATCAGAAAATAGCAGGGAAGTAGCCCATTTCTCCTTTCTTCCTACTAAGGAAAAGCTCTTGGGAGCTTCCGCTTGGATTTGAAGATACAGAAAACCTTTCTCAAAAAAAAAAAAAAATAGACTTATGAATAGACTAGAACAGAACGAAGTGATGTCACTCTTCGTGCTTGTTAGCCTAATGGTGATCTGTGTCCTCAAGCAGCCCCAGCACACACGTTCTTCCAGGAAAACTAGGTTGTTTGGTTGATTGGTTGATTGGTTGGTTGCTTTCTCCTAACTTTGACTCTCCCCCCAACCCCTCCTTACAGACTTGGCTTCTAACAACTCAGGACATAGTGACTGCTCGGTTTCTACAGCAAACCTCTCTCCTCTGGCCTCCCCAGCCAACCTTTTACAGCAGACTGAGGACCAAATTCCTTCCAACCTTGAAGGACCTTTTGTGAACTTACTGCCTCCCCTGCTCCAAGAGGACTATCTGCTGAGCCTGGGAGAGGAAGAGGGCATCAGCGATCTCTTCGATGCTTATGATTTGGAAAAGCTGCCCCTGGTGGAGGACTTCATGTGTAGTTGATTGGGCTTTGTACAAACTGTCCTTATAAACCAATATTTTTTTATCACGGAATCAGAACGTGTATTGCAGTGTTGTCCCTTCCTACCTTCTTCCTCCAAGAGTATCATGAAGTAAACTTCAGAACAAAGCTGACATTTTGATGAATTAATTTTTTTTTTTCTAAGCGCACAGTTGCAGGCTCCCTTGGGAAAGCCCTGCCTGGTCCCAAATCTTCCTGACGAGTCAGCAAGTGAGAAGATGTGCAATCAGGTGTCTCTCACCTGTCCTTTTCTCCCCTCCTTTCTCTCCTTTCCTTGCGGACTGGCTTGCTGTGCCTAATGGATGGGCTGTTGAATGGGTCCGGCCCCTGGCCCCCTGGAAACAGCACTCCCCCTGAACAGCAGTTCAAGCCGTGCCTTCCCTGCAGAATGCATGTCTTTGTGACATGCATGCTAACATGGAATGGGATTCTGCCACAAACGCAAGCTTGAAGTCATGCAAAGGAATGACACGGATTTCTTCAGCTCTTAGGAATATTTAAATTACTCTCATAATTCAGTGTAAGCTATGGGCCGTGTGTCCCACTAGGAGGCTGCAAGAGCCTCCACAGCCTTTTGGATGAAGAACTTGTTTGCAAGTACTCATTGCAGATACAGAGACTGGTAGAGTTCTGCTGCTCGAAGCTGTTGTGGATTTCCCTGTCTCCATACCCCACTTCCACTGCCCCCATCCTGCGTATTTGTGAGTTTCCGGTTGATTACTTGCGACTTAGGAGTTCCTTGTGGGTTGGTTTAGAGTTTTTTATTTTTCTAGCTGCCATTGAAGCATTCCCGTGGCACCCATCACTATTTCAATTGAATTGTTTACCTTAAAGCAATTTTTGCAAATTCCTATTCCTTTAGCAGAGGGAGAGCACCTCTACTGATGAAAGCATCTGACCCTGTGTGACCTAAGGTCCACCGCCCTCTGCAAGAAGCATCCTCTGTCTTGCTTCCTTTCCCAGGAGGGGGAGCTTGGAGCCAGACCAGCTCTGGAGCTCGCTGACTCGAGTGGCCCGCAGGGAGGAGCTCGGGCCAGATGATACAGCTGTCCCATGGAGCAGCAGGCACGGATCCCTCCGTCCTTGGGCTTCCCGGGCCCCTGCGACCGGGGAAAGGGCTCTAATGCCACACTCAGGGAGACCACTTCTCAGGATGCGGTCAGGTGGAGAGGCCCTAGGGAGACAGACATCCCATGGTGTGAGTGGCATTCTATCAGGGACACTTCCTTAAGTAGGAACGAGGAGCTCCCACTGTGTCTGGGGTGGCCTAGTTCTAGCCAGAACCCATTCACCGCATCCACTGTGAGTGGGCGAGTTGAGCTAAGGGAGGTCAGGAGACAGGAAATGCACTGATAGACTGCCAGGGCGACTCCCTTGTTACTCCTCAGGAATGGTGTCCCAGACTGGAGGCTTTGTGTCACAAGGACCCTTCCAGTTACTTCCAAGAATAGCGTTCCCACTGGCGGGTGGCCGCGGCCATCTTGTCCTGGTGTTGAATATGGCATAGTACCTCAAATCCATTCCTTGGATGCTAAGGGCTGCGGAAATGAGTTAGTCGTGAAAGCTAACCTCCAGCTGAGCAGTTTGAAACACTATGTGCCTGACCTGCCCGGGAGGCACGTAGTAGGCACTCAACTCATACACATTGGATCGAGTTGAAAATATCCCTTGGGGAAAACCTTTTACTAAACCACAAGAACCCTGGCCAGTTTACTCTAGATAGATTTCCACAATATGCAAAGTGGTGGTGGGGGGGGTGGAGACAGAAGACGCCGGCACTTTAAACTCTGTGTGTGGGTATGCGTGGTGTATGTTTGGGAAGAAAAATCAAAGGTGCAGACTATCTTCCTCTCTCTTCAGCCTCCAGCCCCGGCCTCCTCCCCTCACACACTCTGGACTTGGTACAGAATAATCCGTGTGGTCCTAGCTAAAGCACTGGGGTGGAGGAGGGAGGAGCTTCGTGTTAAGTGCCTACTGGAAATGCACTGTGGGGTTTTTTCCTGTATGGGAAACCGTTTATGCCAAGCTTCCCCCATGCCCTGTGTTTATCTCATCTGGTTAGCTGCCTCTGCTTCTGGCTTTGTGTAATTCTGCACAGGGCTGGGATTCTTTCCCCAAAGTCTAATGACTGAACTCGCCTGGCTCTAGGTTGTTGTGTGTTTGGTTGACTTTTCTTGTTGAAACTATTCGTATTGTAATGCCGTATTTATTGTTTTAAGAAATGAAAGGAATACTAATAAGTCTTCAAGAGTTCTTTCATGCATAATAAGACTATTTCCAGTTAAGGGGCTTAACTGGCATACGTAGTGTGAGACATCCATACTATATTCTGTTTGCATTTTAGGCATTTTCTTTGCTCGTAGTATCTGGCACACAAAGTAGATGAGTACTACAGTATTTTTTGTTACTTCAAGTCCTGAGATGCAGGTTCCCTGGTACCACTGAGTTGCTGCTACTAAAAGCTCACATGCGGAATGGCTGAAAGTTACACGTGTGCGAATGAAGACGGCGTGAGCCTCAGAATTAACTGTATAAAGGGCAACACATGAGCTGTCAAACAGTGTTAGGCGTGTGTTTGTGTACATAGCCGTGTTATTTAAGTCGATACAGTCTGCTCACAACGCCATTATTTACCAGTTTTGTACCGAGATAGCAATTCATTTGTAAACACTGCCAGAATATTTTCTAGCTGGTTTGTAATTTTTTAAGACCGTCGCCTTGGGTTTTCGTGTTTTGTTTTTGTTTGTTTGCTTTTTTGTCGTCTGTGTAGCTCTGTCTGTAAATAGAATCTCAGTATTTAAAGCTTTAGCTTTCAGGAAAAACGAAGTAAGAATCCAAGTGTGTGCATGACAGGTCGTGTGTGTGAGAAGGGATCTGAGGAAGATGCCTTGCAGAGGAGGTTGGGTGGCAGTTGGCAGGGTGTGGGAAATGTCTTTCCTACGGGGTACATGCTTTTGTAAAAAGGAAGTGTTTCTCCCGACACTGGGAGTAGGCAAACTACTAATCAGTTTAGCTTTGTGTTGTATGCTAGTTTGAAAAATAAATAAATAAATAATGTAATATAATGTAAAAATAGACAAACAAACAAACAAAAGCTTTTATGATGGATTTTGTAAATAGATTTGTTACAGGGTGACCTGTTCCAGCTGTGATCTTACCACTTCAAATGGATGTAATTTGAATAAATTTTGTATGGTAAAGGGTCAATAAAATGATTTTTTTTTTAAGAGTTCAGACTTGTGGATGGATTTTCTTAGTGTTATCTTAAGTTCTCATAGGATGGGGTGGTTTTTTGTTGTTGTGGTTGTTGTTATTGGTTTAGGCAGGATATTCCGTACTCCCCGAGGTTGGCCTCAAACTTGCTGTGTAGCTGAGCATGGCCTTGAATTCCAGATCCTTCTTCATCTGCCTCCTGAGTGCTGAGATTATAGGCCCATGGGGTGCTACCACACCTGGTTTGTTTTTATGTGTTGCTGGGGATTGAACTCAGGCCCTTGTGCCTGCTAGGCAAGCACGCTACCAACATTCGCAGCATGGTTCCCTTTAAGATGGGTTCTTACTGCGTGGCCCAAGCCTACGGTGTGTTTAGTCCTTCATTATATATGTCTTGAATATTTTTCTATGTTAGCACTTACAGACCAGATTCATGTTTGTAATGGCCATATACCATTCTAGTGATTAAGATTTTACTCGTTACCCAGGCAACTTATTTTCAGAAATGAGATGGTGGGGGAGGGGGAGAAGGGGGTTTGGGCACAGTAGTTATGCCAGGAACTATTTCTTAATGTAGTAAAATACGCAACAAAGCTTATCATTAGTGACTTTATCTTGTTCACAATGCACAGGCATATCTATCTGGTTCCTAAGTAGCTAATCACCCCAGAAGGAAACCTATATGAACTAAACAGCCACTTTCTTTCCCTCCTACTTAGTGCGGGTGGCAACTGCTAGTCCAGTCTGTTGCTGATGGTTGCCTTTCTGAATATTTCCTAAAATGGAATAGGAAATATATAGTCTCTGTGTCTGACTTTTTAGTACAATTTCAAGTTTCATCCATTTAGTAGCATGGTAAATATTTAATTTCTTTTTATGCCTGAATAATAGTCCATTGTATGGATATGCCTCAGTGTATTTATCCATAAGCTGATGCATATTTGGGTTGTTTCCAACTGTAGACTATTAGAATTCTAGACACTATCTTTGAGTGCTCAAATCATGTATGAGTTAGCTCATGATGCCTCCTCTTCTATCTTAGAACATAAGTTCTATAATGTTTTCTGTCTGTCTGGATATATATATCCTCAGTTCCTAGAGTGGTGTCTGTATGTACTAAACCCTGTGTAAATACTTGAATGAAAGTCCTTTTTTTCAAGACGAGGTTTCTCTCTGTAGCCCTAGCCATCCTGAAACTCACTCTGTAGACCACGTTGGCTTCTAACTCAGATCTGCCTGCTCTCATTCCCAAGAACTGGAATTAAAGGCATATACTACCACCACCCAATGAATGAAAGCTCTGATTTTGCACATGTAAATTGTTTAAAAAAAAATACCCAGGGGTAGGCTGGAGAGATGGCTCAGCAGTTAAGAGTACACAGTGCTCTTCCAGAGGTCCTGAGTTCAATTCCCAGCAACTGCATAGTGACTCATAACCATCTATAATGGGATCTGATGCCCTCTTCTGGTATGTCTGAAGACGCTACAGTATACTTATAAATAAAATAAATAAATCTTAAAATATATATATATATATATATATATATATATATATATATATATACCCAAGGGGCACGTCATCAGTTCAGAATTTTTTGTTTTGCTTTTGCTTTTTTGTTGTTGTTGCTTGTGTGTTACTGTTTCTCAACATGGATGTGACTGTCATGTGTTCTTGTTTGTGTACATTTTTTTTACATTTCATTTTGTTCTGTGTAGAGTCATGTTCACCCAGAGCTTAGGACCTGGCTTTTCTGTCATCCAACATGGCTGCTGTCCTAGTCAAGGAAACCTGTGTATTTGGTCAGCAGGTCAAGTCTGCAATCAAGCCAGTGACTGAAGTATAACAAAACAAATATATTTTTTTTCTTTCAACAGTCTACTGATACAGAGCTGGCAAATTAAAGAATTTCTCATCCACAAAAACAGCTGAGAAGTTTGTAGTGACAGACAGATGAATGAGTCCAATCACATAGGGTTGAGTTATATAGAAACATGGACTGAAGATGAGGATCTGTAAATATTTTAGAACCATGCTTGTATAGGAATTGTGTCTATGGTGAGGAAAAGCTGGACCTTAGTCTTAGTAACATTTATCATATAAGGGCTTTAAAGGCTAAGCAGGTAAAGGCATTTAGTGCCAAGTCTGATGACATGAGTTGTATTCCTAAGAACCACAAGATGGAAAGAGAACACTGATTCCTGCAAGTTGCCCTCTGACCCCCTCACATCATAAATAATAAATAAATGAAAATAAGTTAATGTATATTTTTTAAAAGATAATAGGATAAACAGAAAAATTGTAAAACTCATCAGGATAAGTAGCTTGGTTGTTCAGTCATGCTTTGAATGAACAAAAAGTGGTAGTTTTATGCCAGGTACTGTTCTAGGTGCTAGAGTTGATAAGAATGAGTTACTTGGCAGAGAAGGAACTTTTAACTAAGAGAAGCAAATGTGGATCTTTTCACACCTTCCTTTCTAAAGCCATTTGTAGAAGAGCAGATGGCTAGAGGCAGAAGCAAACACAAAGGATCCAATCCTGTCACTGGGAAGCTCTACAAAGTGTCTGATGAAGGGCGGTTTGGGGCAGTGCCCAGTCTCAGGCCTGTGCATCTGAATGTGGGAGTTCTTGGAGAAGATTGCCCAGATAGGCACAATTCAAACTCTACGAAACCAAACTGGTCCTTTGCATGGTAGGGTAGCCTCACCCTGTATCTCAACTACAACCTTGATGTGAAGACAAGAACAAGATTCAGTTGTAAAACCATGTGGTTTGAATAGGACTTGTCCCCTGTGTGCTCATGAGCTTCAACACTTGGTCTCTAACTGCTGTCTCAACATGTCACTACCGTAGGTTATGGAGCCTTAAAACTGAATCTAAATTTTACTTTTCTTATTTAGTTGTGAGTAAGGAGGCCTTTGGAAGCCAGAGGCGTTGGATCCCCCGGAGCTGGAGTTGCAAGCAGTTAGTTGTAAGCTGTTGGAAGGATGCTGGGAGCTGAACATCAGACCTCTACAAGAGTAATATGTGCTCCTAGCCACTGAGTCATCTCCAGCTTCATGTTGTGGGACCTTAAAAGATGGAGGAAGTGAGTCACTGGTGGTAGACCCAGAGAGTACATCCTGTGCACTCCTTCTGATTGCCCAGATGACCAGTGGCTTTAAAGCCCCATTCAGTCCCTCCACAGTGGACCACATTCCCTTGAACTGCAAGACAAAACAAAACCTCAATTTACACTTTCTCAGGTATGTATTTGGTCACCACAATAAGGAAAATCACTAATGAGGTCATCTGTCAGTGACCTGCAAAAACTCCTATACTGACTAGTTAGAATCAATCAGTCTGAAGTCAGATCTGAATAACTGTCTACAGAATCTACTGAAACTGCATATGATGTGAGCAGAAATTCTGCAGTTACATACAGCTTTCTAGGAGGTTGATCTCTTCTACCAGCAAAAAGGAACTGAGCTCTTGGAACCCAGAAGAGTGGCATTCAATGAAGCCTCAAGTTCTGGAGTAAGATGGTGTTCTATAACTTTCCCCCCAGGTGACACTGTAAGAAGACTCAGGCTAAGAAAGGAGAGATGGTGGTAATCCAAGGACAGGAGGAAGGAAGAAGCAGGTGACTGGACAGCTAAACACAGAGAAAGATAAGAAACCATCCATATCATCTGACACAGCCAGGAAGTCCACAAAATCAGCCTGAAGGATACAGAGAGCTTACAATGTCAGGCTGTAAGTCCTAGACAGGAGCACATGTTGGGCCTGGCTTTGGTTGCAGGCGAGCATTGGACAAGGCAGTCATAGTGATGCTCTCARATTGTGGAGTGCTACAGCAGAGAGCCATCTCCAGAGCACAATGAGACTTGTTTGGACTGAGCTACTCTGGAGCCCTGGAAATAAGGAACRATCACAAATCAGGAAAACTGAGGATACCCTGCAGCAAAGTCTGGGTGGTAGCCAACCAGAGGTCCTTGTAGATGGGGGAAGAATTAGACACAGACGAAAGGCTGCTCACTGAGCTCTGAGCCCAAGGTCTACTAGATGTCTGGATTCTGTAGCRTCTCCCCATTGGGTGATTTTTTTGAAAGCATGGCCGAGAACCCTATGCCATCATCTCTTCATCAAGTMCWGAACTGTTTCAYATTTCCCTCTCTGACACACCGGAAATGTGTTACTTCACTTGGGCATTTGCATCATYGCACACGGGATGCACATGCTCTGGAGAGGGAARACTGGATGGAGCAGGTGATCCTSTGCTGGGGCAGTAGTGGCTGCTGCTTGACTCTGGGGCTGGAAGACAGTGCAGTGGTAAAGGATTTATAAGAGGCCCCTGGTGTGTGCTTGACCAGACAGAWCTCAAGTYCACAGCACCATCCGCCAGCCTGTACAGCGGGAAGAGGGAAGAACCATTGTAGATTCCAGCCCCTACCCCAGACCTCAGATTCCAACGCGAAAGGGCCCAGAAAGAAGTTCCTCCAATGTCTACTTTTCTGTTCCCACTGTTATTTTTTAATATTGATTTCACTTTATTTTTAGATCTTTGCCATTCCTCTTTCATCCGATTTTGTTTACATATTTTATTTTGTTATTAGATATTTTATAATGGATGTGTGTCTCTGTGTAGGTAAACATGTGTGTGAACGTGCCTGTGGGGGCCAGAAGAGGGAATCAATTCTCTGGAGTGGAGTTACAGGCAGTTATGAGTCACCCAGTGTGGGTGCTAGGAACCGAACACTTGGAAGGGCAGGAAGCCAGCAAGTGTTCTTCACAACTGAGCTACCTCTCCAGCTCATTACTAGACTGTTTTACGTCTTGCTTTCTCTTTTCTTTTCTTTTCTTTTCTTTTCTTTTCTTTTCTTTTCTTTTCTTTTCTTTTCTTTTGTTGTTGTTTAGTTTTTTTTTTTTTTTTCAAGACAGGGTTTCTCTGTATAGCCCTGGCTATACTGGAACTCACTCTGTAGACCAGGCTGGCCTCAAACTCAGAAATGGGCCTGCCTCTGCCTCCCAAGTGCTGGGATTAAAGGCGTGCGCCACCACTGGCCAGCTTGCCTTTTCTTTA
>BDUI01005682.1:59311-72575 GCA_002335545.1 Apodemus speciosus
TACAGAGACAAACAGAAGTATTGTAAAGAGTGGAGGAAGCGGAAGAGAATGGTGAGTGGGAGTCACCACAGAAGTTTGTGAGAAGGATCCTGCCGGCAGGCAGGGCCTTGTGCTCATCTCAGGGGGCTTTGTTTCTTGTCAGACCACGGAGCTGTGTGATGCGATTCTTGAAGGATACCCCAAGAGCAAGCAGCAGTTCTTTGTAAGTGGCTCTCTCCCTTGCTCCCTTTGGGTCTTTGCCCAAAGGACTCCTTCATTACTTTCTTTGCCCCACAGGAGGAAGTTGGCATCGAGACAGATGAAGATCATAATGTCTCGCTCCCGGACCCCTGAGGGGCCCTTGGTGGAGGTGGGAACAGACCGTCCTGCGCTGGCCACCTTGCTGTTCTCCACCTTTGAGCAGTGAACGGAGGAGCACAAAGGCATAGTGTTAGGTAGAGACTAGTGATCAGAAAGGATGGTCATGTCCATTTGTACAGGCCTCAACAAGGACTTATAACAACCTTAAAGTATTTGTAATATTTATTGTAATATAATTTGATATAAAAATACTTAATTTCCTCTGGATRATCAAATCTCCCAGATATCAAACCTGGGGAAGGCAGTAGGGAACACAGGGTAAAAGTACAGGAAGGATGCCACACACCAACATTTGAGAATCCCAAGGAATCGCCCTGGCCTACCCCCAGAAGACGTGTCTCCTGTCCCACTTACTCTGTCCCTAGGCCCTAGGAGAAATGGAGGCAACACACTGGTGGGGTGACACACTGTATGCAGAGGARGCTGGGGTGCTCTGGAGGTCCACTAAGAATTTTGGAAAACTACATAACAAAAAATGCACTGTTGGTATTTAGAAAATAAGTTCAGAAAGGCTGCTTTTGCCTTTGGGAAGACAGGGCAGGAGCTGGTGGAACAGTTTCCTGTGGCACCTACAGCTGCTGAAGAAGAGGGCGGCAGGAGCCTGGCAGCCCTAGCCCGAGCTGGCTAGAACACCCTGGCCTTACTTAGTACTGCCCACACAGCCCTAGCCTAGGCACAAGGTGGCCTTTTGCCCTTCATGGCCATGGGGCTATTTCTTTTCCTTTTCTCCAACTTAAGAACTGCCAAAATACCCAAACTTGAGCCAAGTGTTGCCCAAGAGAACAAGCAGAGGCAAACAATTTCCAAATTATGTATATAGATTGTGAACAGGAACCCGATGGGTAGAGAAAGGGCTGGGAGGCTCGGGGTTCTGTGAGGTTCCCAGAACAAAGACTCTTGTCCTAGAAACTTCCCAGGAAGGGGAAGGTTGGGAGGGTTCAACATTGTAGGCAATATAATAAATTAAGCTTTCACGAAACACTCAACCCCACCGAAGCTGAAGTAGGGCTGGAAAAACCAAACACCAAGTAGAGACCAGCTGACCGGTGTGAGGCGTTGCAGTCCAGTCTCAGGCCCAACAGTTCCATGGCCAAACACACTCAAAGGCCTCTTGTTGGCTGCTCTGCGGGGTTCCAGGGACCATCAGTAGAGTTGGTTTTTCAACTGATGAAGGACACCAATCACAATCTCTCGTAGAGTCTAGTAAAAAATGTTCAGGTGACACAAGAAAGCATTTAAAATAGTCACCCATGGGCTGTTTGGAGTACTTGCTAGCACTCAAAAGGCTGGTGAGATGGCTCAGCAGGAAAGCCTCTTGCATGCAAGCCTGSTCTCTGTGGAGCCCACATAAAGGTGGAAGCAACTCGATAAAAAGTCACCTCTGACCTCACACACTAATGAATTGTTTATCTGGGGTGGGAAGGGTGCTAGAGAGAGCCGTCTCCCTGGCTAAGAGTGCTGGCTGCTCTTACAGAGGACCCAGGTCCTGTTCCCAGCTCTGATCTGCTGACTCACAACCACCTGCAAACCCAGTGTYGGATTCAATGCCCTCTTCTGGCCTCTGGCATCAGGCACAGATGTCTGTGCACATAGTGCGTGGACATGTAGTGCACGGATATATTCAGGCAAAATATCCATGTACATAAAATATTCTCTGTTTTATTAAGGAAAAAAGACCCCTGAATGGGGTGTTGCCTACTTTTAATTTACAAACCCCTGAACTAAGAAACAGATGAGTGTGTCACTGGTATAGCTGATGTGGGTGTGGGTGTTCACTCCAACAGCCCTCGAGTGTTGCAGTGTTTGTGTAAAGTATTTCACAATGAAAATGTTGAGAAACATAAGAGAAAGTGGAAAATCTGAGAAAAAGCAGCCAGACCTCAAGAGCAGAAGCCGGCACAATAAAAGGCCCTGGGGCCAGAGGGGGTGAGGGCATCTTGTAATCTGCATGTTTTCATGCTTCTAGAAACTTCAAGCTATTGGCTTCCACAAGGACAGCCAAGGAGTAGAGTAGCTAATGAGTCACCAACGACATGGCCAAATCTAGACCTGGCACTGAATGCCCATACTCTGATGAGACTGACACTGGGCTAGGCAGCAAAGACAGAGTACCAAGCTTTGTAGACACCTGAAGAAACTTGGGCAGCTACTTTGCTTTAACGGCTTGGACCACTCTGCCTGGAGGTGAGAACCTTGGCACCATGACCCCAACTGCCACGTACCTGTGGCTCACAGTGTTCTTCAATCCAGCTGAAGACGCAAGCTGAGAGCTCCTGGAAGCTGGCCACAGAGATGGAGGCGTTGAAAGACTGGAATAGGGAGTCCATGATGCCTTGAAAGACGTTGAACTTGACCTGGTCAGAGACCTGGTCCTCTCCCTCGTGAGGGTTGTCCTGATGTGCCTTCACGATCTGCTCATAGTTCCTGGAAGCATGCAAGCAAACAGGGCCGAGGTGCTATGGCAGCTCGGTCAGCCTGAAAAGTGTGGTGGGGTAATCCAGTAGGCCATGCCATAAAGGSACTCCTAGGGACCTCTGGGGAGACAGTCATTATCAGCTACACACTCCTACGTCAAACAGTGAGGCCTCTTTGTTATCCTGATGGGTGTTTATTTCCTGTATGTTTTATGTACAAGACAGGCGGGCCAGTCAGCTGTGCCTTACAGTGACTGCCTTGCCGTCAGTGTCGCCTGTGTTCTCCAGTACAGCCTCTGAACAAGAGTGCCCTGGAGTTGACCTCAGCCCCTCAGTTCAGCACCCCTCTTACACTTTCATTATCTTCAAGGCTGTGACATCCTTGCGCAGTGTGGATACTTCTTCCTCCTGCTTTTTCTTCTCCTTGTGTAAAAACTGGATGTAGTCAATGGCTGGAGGAGCCAAGAGAGGGGTTGGGCACTGAGGAAGTCTGAACCAGGAAGAGGGCTTGTTTTGTTTGCCCTTCCCCTATAAACCAACTTTCCCATTACTGCCACCACCCCTGAGTGAGACCAGGTCCCAGCCACTACTGTCACCCCCGCCCCGCTGCCCTGGACATACTCTTCTGTAGAACGATGGCTTTGCTGAGTTTTTGGGAGCCAATGGAGAAATCCTGCTGCTGGCAGGTCGGGACAATGGTCTGAAGGTCATCATAGCCTCTCTGGAAATAGCAGGGAAATGGGTTCAGCTCAGAAACAGCAAAGGCTGGCCCAACTTTTGATACCAGTTCCATGCTCAGACTGAAAGCATAGAGGGCTGGAAGGAAGAGGTGCAGGCACAGAGCCAGCCCAGCTTCCCCACCCGACCCCACTCCGCCCCTGCACACATCTGGGGCTGAAGGGTCAGGGCAGGGCCCTCCCTTGCTGCCTCGGGCACAGGCCCCCAGTCACCTTAATAGCATCCCTCCTCTTCTGCTCAGCCTGAGTGTGCGCGCGCCGCCGCCGGTCTTTGTAGGACTCCTTGTAGGACTCCTGCTGGTAATCACTGTCCTCGTCATCTAGACTCAGAGATGGGAGAGGGAGGTCACTTTGGGGTACACTGTATCCAACTAGCCCACCCTTCCCCAGCTGGAAGAACCTAGTGCCCAGAGGTGTGGAATGGGAAGAACCCAGTTATCTCGGATGAGGTGAAAGACAGACTCGGGCTCGGCACCGTTCTGGCCACCCCCATGCGGGCAGCACAGCTCCCTGTCTAGGAAAGATACTAAAATGACGGAAGAGCTAAGTCTCCGCGGCTGTGACGGGCTGTGTTGCCGCCTACCTGTGTTGGGGACGGAAGAGGCACTGGTGGAGCCGATGCTATTAGCTCTGGACACTACACTCCCCTTGTGGGCGCTTTCTACAAAAAGCCCTGGAAGAAAGAGGCCCCAGTCACTAAGGAGTGGGGAACATTGCCATGCCTTCAGTCACCTATGGGCACAATGGCTTCAAATGCTGACCTCTCCCCATCAACTCCAAAGCCAGCCCCCACGGGCCTTCCATTTCAGGCTGCAATGCTCCCGTCCTAGTGTCTACACTGCCCAGAGGATTTATTTCTGGCTCACAGAGGAGCATCTGGACGTAGAACATGACCACCTGTCACTGTTTCCATCATTTCCCGTTCTAAAGCAGAGGAACCAGGTGTGACCCACGGTTGCTTCCTGTCTGTTCTCCAGCTCCACCCTCACTTCTCAAGCCAAGTCCTTGGCGCAGTGACAGTGGACTGTGCTCAGGTGTGGCTGGCAAGACCACAAGACTCTACAATGCCGAAAGGGGTCATGCCCGACCCGCAGTCAGTCGGGGAGGCACTCACCAGGATCCAGGCTGTTGTCACTATAGGCATACTCGACCTGCAGCACCAAGCAAGGGAGAATCCTGTCAGACCTTTGCCTCTGAGAAGGCACGCGTAACCCGCGAAGGCACATACCACGGGTGCAGGGACCACTGAATGGTTAAGCCAAGCCCTGGCTAGGCCGCGGGGGCGCCGCCCCCTCTGTACGCTCCCTACCGTCCCCGCCCCGTCTCCCAGCCATGACCCCCTTGTTCCCGCACACACGCCCCGTTTGTCTCCCCACCTTGGCACAGGCCGGGTGAGAGCTGTCTTCTCTGCAGCCCCGGGGCCCGGACAGCAGGGGAGACTCTGGGGATAGTTGGGGAACCCCACGTCTTCCGGACCCCCTACGTGCACGAGCCCGACCCGCCCTCCCCTCGCCGGCGTGCGCGTCCGCGGAGCTTGCCTTGACCCAAGGGTCCTCCGGAGAGGCACCCAGCTCCGTCATCGTGGACCTACCGAACCGGAAACAAGCCAGCGGGGACTGGCCCCCAACCTCCAGGAAGAGGCGAGGCTCAGTCACGTGATCCAACCCACCAATCCGCAACTGCAGTCATGAGCGGTGCGAAAGCGCTGCGCTTGCGCGGCCCTAGTTGTTACCCGAATATTGGAGGTGGCTAAATCTGGCCAATTCGCATTAATGTAGAAGTGTCAACCCCTGAGGGTCCCTACTCGCCTCTGAATAAGAATCTTCATTGGGGGCGATTTTCTGTGCAATGGAGCACTTCCAAAAAGATCGTGTGAAGGGCTAGAAGGATAATTAGTCTAGTCGTAGAACCCATGTGAGAGCCCTAACATCTCAGGAAAAAAAAATCCTCTGAACAGTACCATGTACACAGGCGCACAGCTGATCCTCCCGGCAATTGCAGCTGGGTCAAGAACTTCCCCTACGTCACATGATCTGATCCAAGGGGGCACAAAGCCACCTCCAGCATCGATGTCCCAACGCGGGTGTCTGACAGGACGCTTTGTGGAATTAAGTTTTATAAGAAGCCTTTTAAGTTAAGCTTCAGTAAAGTCTTTAAAAGCACATAGATAGTCACTGGTAGGTCACACTTAACCACAGCGCTCCTTGGCTTCCAGCTCAGGCCTTGGCCCTGAATTTGGAGCGTAAGGATCCAAAGATACCCATAGTCGCTGGAGAGGAGRCAGAGACCACACAGGCAGCACTTGGAAACATTTTAATTCAGTTACTGGGTCCAGTCTTCACCAAACCCATCAACACTGGGTAGACATCACATCCACCACCAAAAAGTGGACAGAACCTGAGAGGGGGGCCGCCCCCCCCCCATTAGCTGTGTCCCTCATTGCAGGCAAAATTCCAGCCTGCTAGGCGGACTTCCAAGCTTCTGTGTCCTGCACAGCCTTGCTCGAAGCCTCCGAGGCCTGATATAGGGTAAACATCGAGGCCCCCATTTCTCCTCACCATTAAACTTGTTAGTTCCAAGGGCCAGTTTGGCGCCATAGAAAATCCACTGTCAGTTCCTGGTCTGGTGAGCCTTAGGGAGGCGCTTCTGTAGAAGGTTCCAAGCCTTTTCCACCTTTGGCCAGTCCAGAATGATAGAAGAAAAGGCAGGGTCAGAAAAGATAACCACTGAACMTTCCCTTCCCACAACCTAACCTGGCCTTTCCCTTTGCACCAACCTGGCGCTGTGTGACGTGCGATTCCCACAAGGTGCTCAGAACCACATGGCTCTGCTCCACCAGCTGCTGCCCGCTCATCTGGCTCTGCAGCCGGCTCTGAGCGGCTGCCTCGCTCAGTCCATCCCTCTCAACGATGCGCCGTACAGCCTGGGCACGGACAACACACGGGTCAGRAAGGGTCCCAGCCCAGTCTACTGGATCAGAGCAGGAAACTGTCTGCAGTGGGCTCGGGTGGGGTGGAGTGGGGTCCGGGTACCTCAGTCTCGGGGATGACGACGGTCCACACCTCATGTACCATATTCTGCCAGCCAGCTTCAAGCAGCAGAGCAGCATCAATCACACACAGTGTCTTTCCTGTGGGGAAGCGCCAGTCACTGTCAGCAGCATCTTACACCTGCTACCTGTCAGCACACCAAATGCTGTCCTAGGTGGTGAGTGGTCTGCCTGGGGCCGAGACCCCAAGGGCGTTGCTCCCTCACTGTCCCGCTTCGGCTGCTCCCACCGTCCCTCCCACTCACCCTTAGCCACAGCCACATCCATCTCCTCTCGGGCCAGCTTTGCGATAACTGGCCACATAATATCTGTGAGGATCTTCAGCTGCTTCTGGGGAGGGGGACAGAGGGAGGTGGGCAGAGGTTAACTTTCCTGAGAAACACAGCTGGGAGGTGGGGGTGGGAGCAGATGAGCAGAGACTGACTTCCTGTGCCAGGCTACGGAGCCCAGTGGGTCCCGCCCAGGGCTCTGGTAGGAGCGGCTGAAGAACTCTGTGTGCATTTACCTTGTTCCCAAACACCCGGCTGCCCAGGACCTTCCTGTTGATGGTGCCATCTTTATGGAGAATATCTGGGTGACAGAGAAAGAAGGTCAAGCAAGACGTCAAGCCATCTCACCTCAGGCCACTTCCAGCCTTCGCCGGCTAGTACCTGTTCCGAAGGCCTCCACCACGGGCTGGTAGGCAGGGCCCCCGGGAGCGTAGGCCCGATGGCCCAGGTGGTCACTGTCAATGATGTATGCCCCCAGGTTCTTCAGGCGCTGAGCCACGGAGCTTTTCCCAGAGCCGCTGATGCCCGTCAGCCCGAGCACGTAGAGACCTGACGGGAGCTCTGGCCTCTCCTAGAGACAGGTTAGAGGGAACCTCAGTGACCAGGGAGCTCAACTTCCAATGGAGGGCCTGTTTCTTTTTTGTTTTGTTCTTCTTCTTCTTCTTCTTCTTCTTTTTTTTTCCGAGACAGGGTTTCTCTGTGTAGCCCTGGCTGTCCTGGAACTCACTCTGTAGACCAGGCTGGCTCGGAACTCAGAAATCCGCCTGCCTCTGCCTCCCCAAGTGCTGGGATTAAAGGCGTGCGTCACCACTGCCTGGCTCTGGAGGGCCTGTTTCTATCCTTCAGCATTTCACCACGCCCAAACAGTGAGGGAGGAAGGAAGGCTCACATTTGGAGGCTGAAGCAGGTTTCCCAGAATTCGCTGGCGAAAGCTGGAGGAGCTGACCTTGCCCTCCTCGTTTTCACTGTGACTCTGGTCCTTCAGCAGTTGTATCTGGTACAAGGCAAGTTCCTCTTTGCCCTGAGGTAAAGGGAGAAGGAGGGAAGGAGTAAGAGATAGGAGAACGAATCTGGAGCCCCAGCCTGCCCTTCACCTCCCCCTCCTCCTCCAACTCCACAGACAAGTCCCTTCTGGCTCCTTCCACCCTGAAGCTTCCCTTCCCTGCTCCGGGACCACAGGACTTCTCACAGGTCTCGCCCTCCCATGCCCTCTGCCAGTCTCCTTCGGGAGTTACATTCTCAAGGCGGAAGCGGTTGACGGCCATCCCCCCGCGGTAGGTCTCCTCGCTGACCACCAGGAACTCTAAGGTGGGGTCAGACCCGGCAGGCCCGTAGGGATCCAGCAGCGGGACGAGTTCAAAAGTCAGGGAGGGCTTGATGTCCACCAGGAACTCAGTCAGATGCTCCACACGCTCTGCGTAAGGCTGGAGCAGCTCCGGGAGCAACTTGCCTGAGGAAGGAGCCGAGGACACCAGTGAACGCTTTCTACTGGGGTAGACGTATGGGCCCGCTGGGGAAGAGTGTCCCACAGCATTGAAATCTTCCCGAGCAGCGGCAGCAAGAAAGGGTGAAAGGGGGACAGAGGGGCAGACGAGCCATCACAGTCACTGAGAGGGCTAGCRTGTACCCCAAGAACAAGAAATGCGTACAGGGCAGCAATACCAGTAGCTATCAGTTGGTGGAGAACCCCAAGAACTACTCTATTCTTAGAGTCCCCTCACTGTTGCTGGCAGCACTGGGTCACCCACAATCATCTCCTATCCATTGATCCTCAGCATCTCAAACCTCCAAAGCCGTCACTTGGACAACCATGAAGGCCAGATTTCTTGGTTTCCCATTTGGGAAGTTCTGACTTCAGTTAAAAGGTGACCGAACCACAACCCTAAGGATGCCGTATTCATTTAACAAACAAACGTCCCTTAGCGATAACAGAGTGTCAGGCATTGTGGCATTTTGGAAGGGTGAGAAGGAGCCCTACCCTTCCTTGCTCTTAGCACTGGGGAAGACAAGAAAATGTGAAGGGTGTGTCCTCCGTTGCCCTAAGCCAGGGTCCCTTCACTCACTCTTCAACAGATCTTTGTCCGCTACTCCCACCACCAGCTGCTCCTGGGCCAGTACACACGCAACACTGAGCAGCACTTTGTGGGCATTGTGCAAGCGGTCAAAAGTGCCACCTACGGCCCCACGGTGGTAGCCACGCACAGGCTGCCTTGGAGATCTGGCAACCGGGGACGCTGGCCTTATGGTAGAGGGTAAGAGGGCATTCGGGGGCTCCAAAGGCAGCTCTCCAGTCCCATAATCCGGGTACAGCAACACGGAAGACAACTGCGGAGAACAGCTGTAACAGCTGGTGGCATAGCGCTCTAGCTGTTGTTTCACAGGGTTGTACTGGCTCCCATCCAGGGTCTGGAAGTCCGTCAGAACCACTTCTGGAGGGTGGGCCAGATTCTGGACTGAGGACAGCACAGGGACAAAGGTGCTCTTGGTTTGGATATTGGTCAGTAGAATTCTGACGTCCAGGTGCCTGTGCAGGTCGGCACCAGTGTAGAGGTGCGTGATGAAATCCAGAACCTCAAATGTGGCCTGCACAGGGCTGGCCTGGGGCTGAGCCGGTCCCCCCAGGTTCATGCCCGGCTGTAGGTGCACATAGAGGGTGTGATTCACCAGGCGGGACGCCGAGGTCAGGATGGGAGGCAGGCGTGCAGCTAGGCTGGCCAGCGGCGTTGTCAGCACCAGGAGGCCTGAGCGGAATACGGCCATGCTATCCAGGCCTGCAGACAGTCAGGGAGACGAAGCGAGAGTGACTAGGCSGGCTGGGRCCGAGGTCTGCAGGGGAACTCGGACTCAGGAGGAGGGACCTGGAGCAGGGCAGGGGGCCATTCGCTGATGGAAACCGGAATCCTGGCAGGGGGAACCGGCCAGGAACCCCTGAGTCATGGGCTTCAGGAATCCTAGCCCCTCTGGTTAAGCTGAACCGACATCTGCGAAGACTCGGAGGCAGGGACTAGAGGGGACGCTGTGGCTCGGGCTGCTTCCCTACTCACTGAGCTCTTGGGATTCTGCTTCTACTTACACCGCCGTGGAGGCGTCCTAGGCTGCGGCCCGGAAGCACTACCCTCCAGCCTCGCAGCTCGGAGCTACGGGAACTCGGAGCAATCAAACAATGCAACTCCGAGTGACTTGTAGGGGGCCGGGCGGGGCGGGGCGGGGCGGGGCTGAGCGCAGAGGCTTCCGGGATGAGCGAATCCCTGGCACCGGATCCACTTAGAGGAAGCGGGCAGAGCGGGCTGCAAAGCTCATTTCGCGGATTCCTGGTGTTCTTTGCTTCCTCCAGTTTGCCAGGAGGCGGTGGCAAAGCCAGGACCGGGGACAGTTGGATCGCTTTGCYGCGCGTGCTCTGGGCCAGMGTTCCCTGCGAAGCTACTGGACWTCKCTACCCACATCCCCATTTCACACACGGGCAATTGTTTTTCTGAGTGTTTTGGAACACCTAGAGGCGAAGTCTGGTGCCTTCTATAGAATTCTCTGGGCGTCATGTAACCCTGTGCTTAGGTTTGCAAGGATAGTTCAGTAGCGCTTCGGGGCGGGGGGCGGGGGAGRGGGCGAGGAAGAAGTCCTAGAGGTCAGGATTCTCGAGAAGTTACTGAGAACTGGAAAGGTAGTCGCGGGCGTGGAGGGAAAACCAGACACCCATTAGAAAACATCTCAGGCGCCCGGAGATAGCAAAAAAGAAAACAAACCAGCCTCAAGATTCCTAGAAGAGCCGAGCGCTGATGTGCGATCCCAGAAGCATCGCCTGGACTGGTGGGGGGTGGCGGGGACGGCGGCGCGTGGGAGGGGGAGGGTGCTGCAGCTAGACCGTAGGAGAGGAGACACTTGTGCTGTGGTCCGGAAACCTGGCCTTGTAAAGTAACTAATTTGTTAAGCTTCTTGCAGGAGACAGTTCAAAGTGGATTTTAGAGAGGCGTTTAAGGGAGCCAAGGCAAGTGTTAGTCTTATATTTGGCACGGTTATATTTTTTATTTGCTTGTTTTGTTTTGGTTTTTTTTTTTTTTTTTTGAAACAGAATCTCACTGTGTAGCCCACAGAGTGTTGCTTTTGTTCAGTGAGTGTCTGTTTAGTGTACTGTTCTAGGTAGAAAGAAGAAAACAGAGAACAAAGTTCCCTGAAATAGATTCATGGAGGGCTTGGGATGAGATGAATACATAATAAATCCAGAATACATCTGGTGGTGATCAGACGATAAAGAAGATTAAAACAGAGGGAAAGACCCACGCTGGAGTGGAAGGGATACTTTTTTAGGTTTGGGTAGCTCAGGAAAGCAGCGAAGACCTGATAACCCAATACAATCACAGACCGGGGAGAGTGAACCAGTTAAAAGATGGCAAARGCTTTAGCTGGGCGCTGGTGATGCACACCTTTGATCTCAGCACCAGGGAGGCAGAGACAGGCGGAGTTCGAGGCCAGCCTGGTCTACAGTTCCAGTTCCAGGATAGCCAGGGCTACAGAGAAACCTTGTCTCAAACACACACACACACACACACACACACACACACACACACACACACACACACACACAAAGAAACAACAACAAAAACAACTGTCAATGAAGCCATGAGATTGGAAGTGTATACAGAGGGAGAAAGGATGCCTGCATCACAGATAAAGACCCAGAGAACCCCACTCAGATCCCCAGAACCCAGGTCTTCCCTTCACGTCCTCTTGTAATGCCAGCACTAGGGAGATGAGACCTAGGATCCTTGAGTGCAAGCTGTTCGTCTAGACAAGCCCGAATCATAAGCTCCAAGGTCAGTGAGACCCTGTGTCAACAAATAAGGAGCAAATCAAGACTCCTGACTTTAACGGCGAACACACACACACACACACACACACACACACACACACACACACACCTGCCCATATACATGGGAACATATGGTTATGTGTTAGTGGTGGGGACCACAAGCCTGACCCTAGTTGTTTCATGAGGGGAGGACAGAGAATTAGACATTTCAGTCATCCTCAGCAACATAGCAGGTTCAAGGCCAGGCTGGGCTGCATAAGACACTGTTCAACAAAAATCAGTGGTGGTTGCTAAAGCCTGTCCCGATTTGCTGGCTTATGGGTTAGAAGCTCTTACAGTTCAAGCCTGAAGGCCTGAGTTCAATCCCTGAACCCCGTGGTGGGGAGGGAACAAACTTGTYACCTGATCTCCGTACTCTGTGCGACGATGAAATGTGTCCCTTTCCACATCATACACGATAATGATAATAATGAATAAATAAATTTATTGGAAGAAAAAAAAACCCTTAACCTAGCACGTTGGATATCAGCCCTCTTATCTTGTCCCATGAATTGGTTTGCACTATTTCAAATGATTCTGAGAAGTGTGTGGTTGCACAGGCCTAAGGTTCCAGCACTCAGGAGGGAGACAGAGGCAGGTGGATCTTTATGAGTTACAGTCCAGACAGGGCTACATTGTAAGACCCTGTCTTAAAACAAAACACATTCTAAAGTAAGAAGAAAGATTCTGGCTTAGATCTTTTGCTGGTAACATGATTGGTCCTGACCTGGTTTATCCGATGCAGACCGCCCCRATTTAGATGCCACCCTAGCGGGTTGCACATTCAGGGGAGGGGGCAAATGAGGGCTCTGGAAGCCCTGTCCGGGTTCCGGGTTCCCCGGGGCTTGGGCCTTAGCCTTGGCACCCTCCTGGGCCGGCAGATCAGAGAAGGCCTCGCGGTGCATGGCCGCGATATAGCTGCTGCCACTAGGGTCCTCTGTGCGCATCCGGGCCAGCGGCAGGAAGCGGTTCGTGGAGAAGTAGCGCAGAGCGGGCTGCGGGGCTCGCATTGCAGTCAAGAAGAGCTGAAGCAGAGAGAGCARCAGTGTCTGCGGGGCACCCCTGGGGGTGTATCACCACGCCCCACCCAGAGACGGCGCCCGAGACTCCGTTTGTACCCACCTCCGTCACCTCCTCTGGGTCCTGCGCCTCACTCAGGGCTTGCTCATAACTACGCTGGTAGTGAGCAAAGAGGTGGCGGGTCTGGGCATCTGCTCGCTCCAGAGTCCCGCCCGGGCCGCCCTCCAGCTTCTCATAAAAGGCTGTGTGCACTGGACCGCACTCGATGAGGCTCACGCTGAGGGGAAGGGGTGGCGACAACAGCGACMGGTTAGTGGCGGGGACCACAAGCTTGGCCCTAGTTCCGCAAAGGGAAGACACCGAAAGGGGCTGAACGCTGGTAGCAGATGCTGGCAGAACCGTGGCGATTGCATAGCCGAGTGCTGCTAGGGAAGGGTTCCCCTGTCCATTGGGGGTCTAGTCACCTACTCGCTCTGTTTACTCATCCCAGTATGCCTTAAGAGCTAGGGCGGCTCTTAGTGAGATAATCTGTGCCATGCGCCCTGCATATTGACTAGCATACAACATGAGTC
>BDUI01005687.1:38169-48330 GCA_002335545.1 Apodemus speciosus
GCTCTCATAGAGGACCGTGTGGCCCCCAGCACCCATGCTAGGCAGTCCACAACTGCCTACAGCTCAAGCTTTGRGGGGTCCAGTATTCTCATCTGGTTTCCACAGGCATCTGGCACACATGTTCATGCACACATACACACACAAGTACCCAACAAATAAAAGTAAAATAAGTCTTTACAAAAATCTTCAATACACACAAACGAATTTACATAAGTGACATCACATTGTTGGGACATTCTTTTTCCCCATCTGCTCCTTGCATTCAAAAACATCATGTCTGCAAGGAGAAGATTATTGTTTATATTTGAAGGATATTGAGGAATCCTATGCTCAAGGAAATTCTGACTATTTCCCAAAGGTCAACCATTTTGGGAGAAAGAGAACAGAATCAGAATCTGAAACTTAACCTCGTCTGAATTCATTCCTCACAAACAGAAACAGGTAGTGGTCATTAGTTTCCCTTAAGGAAAGATCAATACTACACAAAATTACCTCTGTAAACTGGAMACTTACTTTTAGTACAGATGAAGGACAAACCAGTCTTTTGGGGAATAATTTTTAAAAGAAAAACTGCTAAAGTAGGCAGAGGGATGAGAAACTGGAGCGTCCAGCCCTAGGTGGGGTGCCCTCCTCAAACCCCTCCTATCAAGGCTCATGGATCTATGTAGATCCAGAAAGGATGAAGAGACCACGTGTCTTCCAGTCACAGCAGGACTGGTACACATATGCACTCACTGTGTGTGATGGACTGTGGCAGCAAGCACAGCGCTTGCCCAAGGTCAAGTCGGATGGGGCTTCAGCACCGAGAGGAGGAATGGACATGGGCTTCCACCCCAGCCAAGAAGATATGGGCAGCTGATACCCACTGTCAAAGGAAAAATGGGTTTCCTGTAGTGGAATTTCACTGGGTCTATTAACCTTTCTTCAGGGCGGGCCACGCCCAGGAGTAATTGGGTTCCGCTGGTGTAAACTTCTTGTCTCCTTTTGATTTGTTTAGACTTTGTTTTTGGTCTGTTGCTTATTTTCATTTTTGTTTTTGTATTTTGTGGGGAGTTTGGCRCTTGTGTTTCTTGCTGTTTATTTGATTGATTGTCTTAAAGAGAAAAAGAAAGAAAAACATAAAATTGGGTCACTGTGGAGGTGGGAAGGATCGAGGAGGGATTGAGAGAGGAGAAAACCATGATCCAAATACATTATATGAAAAAAAAACTTTTCAACTAAAAAGAAGAGAGGAACTGAATTTGGGAGTAGAGAAGAGAGGGAAGAGATGGCAGAGCAGAAGCCTTGCCCTGCAGTCTCAGAGGAAACGGGACATGGAGCTGGACTCACAGCCTTGGCTCTCTTCGCTCTTCGTGGGGCCGCAGCAGGAGCTTCGGTCAGAGTTAACACGTGCAGATGCGAGCAGGCTTATGCCAAGGTCATCTGGGGGATGAGGCAGATTCCACCTCCACCGCAGAGGACAGGACAGGCTCCCTGCAGCCTCGGCCATGCCAGCTAGCCCTAGCATCACGGCTCTGCCTCCACTTCAGGGGCTAGTGATGCTGTGAGAGAAGAGGACGCTCTACACAAAATCACATACGCATGGGCATCTGGTTGCAGAGTAAGGGTATCCATGAAGACAATTGCATACATGCATACTTTTTAAATCAATATTTATTTTTGCATTGAAATGCTCATTAGCATGTATAGAAGCGAATCAGACAGACAGCCTATTGAAGTAAAAGGATCCTGGAGACAAACACTAAGGGAACTGTAAATTAAGGGTAATCTAGAATAATACTGATTGACTTTATTCAGCGTTTGTTTTTATTGCTTGATTTCATTAGAATGGTATTTATAAGATTTTTAAAATTAATATTTCTGACTTTCAAACCTAATAATTACATTTTCCCTCAAAATCTTTACTTCTCCAAAAGTGAATTTTCTTACCAGAGATGTTTTCTAAATCCAAAGGCCCATAGCATACATTCAGACAYGCTTGGAGTCTATAACAACCAGAAGTTGTTTGAGATTTACTTTTGCATTAACTACATAATAAAGTCCAATGTATATTATGAGGCAGAATTCTGTTCCACTACAAATAACAAATAAAACAAAAAAAACTTCTAGACTGAACATTGTTACTTAAACAATCTTATTCCTGGAAGCTTTGGCTTCCAACTGGAGTAAGCTCTTGTTATGCATTGTATCTCATGCGCTGACTCAGAGCTCTTCCCTGACATTGGCCATAAGCCCTGCTCACTGCGTGCAGAGCCGGCTCCATGAAAATGCAGACTACTTTTTTTTTAATGCTGACTGCCGCTGTGTCAAAGCCGTTAACAATTACACCTTTGTTGCGGTGCTAAGTCAGAGTCAACGGGACTTTGCTATGGTGGAGACACCAGGCTTCCTTCCACATGTGTGGGAGTTTCGTGAGTTCAGCATGCATGTGATGCATTGGACATACATGCATCAAAATGCCCATACACATGAGATTAAGTTTTWAAAATGTTTTACAGAAGTGAAGACTAAACAAAGCAGGTGGGGTTGTTCAATTGCGTTTCCACTGCACTGCTAAAAATAAAATACTTGATGTTCTCTAAATCGGATGAGAYTGTTTTTCTGTTGTGACTGTTCGTGAACTTTAGTTTCGTCTTCGTTGTAGTGAGAAAGCCCTATTATCATGTCTCAACTTCACCCACGGGGGCAACTGTATCTCTTGAAGTGGCCAGTGGTGATACAGGATATGGGACTGAGAAAGGGCAGCCTGGTTTCCTGGTCATCCTTGCCTCTGGTTAATCTGAGCCTGATTTATACCTGTTCTGATATCCCTGTCTGAACATGAGAACATTCTGTTCTCGCTCTTACAGAGTTTACATCAGTGCTGCAGTCATTAGAGACTTGGCTATAGCAGCCTTCTCTGCACCAGTGTCTGCATATTCCAAGCATTTCTTATCACTCTCAAAGACACCACCATCTGGCCTCCAGAGAGTGTGTGGTCCCCAGGACTGCAGCGTGTGGCTTGGAGAAAGGCAGCCAGCCCTTGGACACACCCCGTTCTCCATGCTAAGGCCGGACCGTGCTTTTATCCCCAAGGGCAGAACCTCCCCTGAGAGGGCACAGGCTGAGCCCAGCTGAGCCACCCTCAGGTCTCACTACTCGTAGGGCCGCATAGCCCAACACACAGACCAGCTTCTCACTGTGGTTGTCCGGTGTGTGGCTGGCCTCTGTTCTAGGCCCTGGAGAGACATCCTGCTGTGCTCTCTCCCCTTGAAGCGGATACAGATCTCAGGAAGGGGACACTTTCAGACTGCCTTCAGATTGCCAATGCCAGGTATCTTTCTCACCTCTAGGGTTAAAGGAAAATGTGATCCGATTGTTTCATATGTCCACTATATATAGATACACATATACATACACACATATATGCATATTTGCATATATATAATTTCCTGCCCCACTTCCTTACTCTTGTCCCACTGATTTTTTCCAAATCTTGTTCAGAGCTGGGAGACCTCAGGCCCTTTGTTCTTGAATCCCAACTACATTGCCTGTTGCCTGGTACCCAGTAGGCGCTCAAGCAGTACTTAACACCCGAATGGCTCATTGGGACAATCTCCGTGAATGGGGACTGCTTTCTATTGTCCTCCCAGGTTGAAAAGGCAGAAATCTGTGGTAACCTAACAAGGGAAGAGAGGCCTTCCAACGGCCCACAACGCAGAATACATTAAAGCAATGTAAGATCTCCATACGTTACGTCCCTTTAATATAGCTTTTAAACAGCTTTTCTTATTAGCCAAATGAATTACAGTAATCCTTTAACTCTCCTGTGTCAGATTATCAGCTATTTCAAGTAAGTGCTAACATTTCTGTCACTAGCAAAAGTGAATTATGCTCTCCTCCCCAGGCTTGCACCAACATGCCCAACAAGCAGGCCACACACGCCTCTCTAATGGGACAGCGTGAGGTGCTGCCTCCTGGGGATTGCCAAGCAGCCTGACTTCTGGGGGTGGGGCACATTTGTCCCACCCTGCAGCCTGAGCAAGGCCAGACAGCTTCTGTAGGAGGGGTGAATGAAYGAATGCAGATAGTAGCTGGGTGAACCATGGGGCACCTACCAGCCTCTCTGGCTTTGTTCTATAAATAACATCCACAGAAAATTCTAGATGTTGTTATCCCTTGTGATCTCTGTGTCAGGAAGGCTCTGACGACACGAAACATACCAAATGCTTTACTCCGAGCTCCATTGTTTAGAAATCTGGAATATGTCTCTTCCAGGAAAAGTCAGTCCTGTGACACAAAGTCCTCATTTGACATAGAAATTCACCGTGGTATAGAGAGGAAGGGAAAGTTATGTAAAAAATATGCAAGAAAAAATATGAAGTTTCCCGGCAATGCAAGTGAGCAGGAGGCCAAGAGCCCTCTTCCCTTTCTGGCAGGATGCCTGGCCCCCTGCTGAGCCGCCCCGGGGGGGGGGGGGTGTCTGTACTGTTCTGCTCTGAAGCTCTCTCATCTCATTCACCAGGAAGGCTACTCTATACAGGTGCAAACCCTCCTAGACTGGACCGAATGATCTTGGGAAGAGAAACGCAGGATCTGGACTAGAAGACTATCCCCCAGCACAACCACTGAGCTGCTTATCCACCTCGAATGTCTGGGTTCCGGTTCCTCATCTTTAAAAGATAACCTTTCCCCAGGATCCTCCTGAGCGGTCATCAATGCCTGGCTTGTTTCCTGCCTTCCTTGGGATACCCAAGTAAAAGCAAAATAGTTCTGGGGCCAGGCCCRTGTCTTCCTTTAGCACCAGGAGTTACTAGAATTCTACATTTTTCACTGTTCTTTTTACCCCATGTTCCATTTATATACATATCACAAGGTATACCAGGCCTTTCAAAGGTATCTGTCTTACCTTTTGGGTCTTCTTGCATTAACCCCTGTTTAAAAATCCCAGAAGCTAAATATAAATGGAAAACCACAAGCCAGTTTGAACATGCACAGGTCAATGTCTAGGAACCAAATCTTGCTTTATTGATAAACCTGCAGAAAATTCCTTCAACATCCCCAGCTGTTCTCCAGCGCTTTCCACATCACAAGGTTGCCCGTGATCTTGTAACCTTTTGATCAATTGCAAGTCTATCATCTGGAACCTTCTGCTAAGCAAAGAGCAAGGCATCCCTAAGAGTANGAATGCAGATAGTAGCTGGGTGAACCATGGGGCACCTACCAGCCTCTCTGGCTTTGTTCTATAAATAACATCCACAGAAAATTCTAGATGTTGTTATCCCTTGTGATCTCTGTGTCAGGAAGGCTCTGACGACACGAAACATACCAAATGCTTTACTCCGAGCTCCATTGTTTAGAAATCTGGAATATGTCTCTTCCAGGAAAAGTCAGTCCTGTGACACAAAGTCCTCATTTGACATAGAAATTCACCGTGGTATAGAGAGGAAGGGAAAGTTATGTAAAAAATATGCAAGAAAAAATATGAAGTTTCCCGGCAATGCAAGTGAGCAGGAGGCCAAGAGCCCTCTTCCCTTTCTGGCAGGATGCCTGGCCCCCTGCTGAGCCGCCCCGGGGGGGGGGGGGTGTCTGTACTGTTCTGCTCTGAAGCTCTCTCATCTCATTCACCAGGAAGGCTACTCTATACAGGTGCAAACCCTCCTAGACTGGACCGAATGATCTTGGGAAGAGAAACGCAGGATCTGGACTAGAAGACTATCCCCCAGCACAACCACTGAGCTGCTTATCCACCTCGAATGTCTGGGTTCCGGTTCCTCATCTTTAAAAGATAACCTTTCCCCAGGATCCTCCTGAGCGGTCATCAATGCCTGGCTTGTTTCCTGCCTTCCTTGGGATACCCAAGTAAAAGCAAAATAGTTCTGGGGCCAGGCCCRTGTCTTCCTTTAGCACCAGGAGTTACTAGAATTCTACATTTTTCACTGTTCTTTTTACCCCATGTTCCATTTATATACATATCACAAGGTATACCAGGCCTTTCAAAGGTATCTGTCTTACCTTTTGGGTCTTCTTGCATTAACCCCTGTTTAAAAATCCCAGAAGCTAAATATAAATGGAAAACCACAAGCCAGTTTGAACATGCACAGGTCAATGTCTAGGAACCAAATCTTGCTTTATTGATAAACCTGCAGAAAATTCCTTCAACATCCCCAGCTGTTCTCCAGCGCTTTCCACATCACAAGGTTGCCCGTGATCTTGTAACCTTTTGATCAATTGCAAGTCTATCATCTGGAACCTTCTGCTAAGCAAAGAGCAAGGCATCCCTAAGAGTARTCACTAAATTTTAATGTGAATTAATAATACATCTCGTTACTCTTTCACCGGAACACCTAGCTTTTGGATATGGTCAGGTTTTATAACTGTTGTTGATTTGAGTTGGGCAATTTGAGTAGGCATTCTATCTTTCAAGAAAGCATTGCAATCTGGATCAGGGTGCCCCACATTCCCTTGAGGCAGCTGCCCAGGGGTTGGGGCACATCTAGAATGGAGATTTGATGTTTTTAGTCATTTCAATTCTATTCCACCTTTTTATCTAGAAAAAGAGCTCCCATGTTTTTCTAGAAGACCTACTTGAGTCAGTGTGCATCCATWAAGAGAGCTGATTTCTCTTTTCTCACAGTCGAGTGTGATTAGATGGCACACATTACTTGACAACATTCCTCTGGTCCAGGGATCGGTATGGGACACAACCGTAACTAACCAGACAGATAGATGCCAGGTCTCCCCTCTTCCTCTCACCTTACATAGCTTGGGGGGGGGGTACCTCGGAGGAGGGCTTGTGTTAATAAGGTTGAAAGGGAAGCCAATAAGTAATAGCATGACTCATACATAAAACTTGCAGAACTAGAGGAAGAGGCCTCAAGCCAACGTCAGGCCTCCACAGGAGTGGGTACACATGTCCACGCACACGTGTGCGTGTGTAAACATACCTGTGTGAAAGAGATGATGGAATATTATTTCAAGAAACAGCATTGCTGCTATGTACTTTAAAAACTTCAAACAGCCGAAGGCAGCTGGCTAATTTCTGTCCAGGAATTCTTGTCTTTGCTTCTCAGAGCAGGGCATGGCGCAGGCAGTACTGTCGTTAGCCACACTTTACATGAYYATCAACTTGTCTGAAGGAGCCCAGCTTGTAAGTAAGGGAGGCAGGGCTTGAACCCAGTCTGTCCCTGCTAGATCCCAGTTCTCAAGCTTACCAGACTGCCTCCTAGGAGAATACAAAGCATCCTAACTGTCTCATGGCAGAGATCCATCAAGCAGGAAACCTCTGGTTGGCCAACGGAAAGGTAGTGTCACAGGTTATACTCTCCCACTAATCAGACAAGAGCAATATGAAACCTCTGAAGTCAGAAAGTAATTAGAAAGCACCGCCAGATATATATTAACCTAGAAATAGAAACTTGGATAAAGAGATGGAKGATTCCTCGTGGTGCGAGCGAGCAGGACCATGAAATATGCATCCTCTTCTCCCGGCCAGCAGCCAGCCACCCGGTCTTCCGGTTGGGGTAGCAGTTAGAACTCCTGGCAGAGCCACGGCAGTAACTGCAAGCAGCTGTAAAGTGTTACTCATCTTGCTGATCAAAATGACTTCCCATTAAATAAACCATGAAAAAAGCTTTTCCACCCACAGAGAAGTGAGGTGTAAATGATATACAGACTCCATCAGGAGGGGATCAACAGATTGCATTTCCTTAAAAGTATGATTTTTATACAGCCATGGTTACTTTCAAAAAGAAAGTCAGCCGTGCTCAGGAAAACAAGCTCTGGTAAGAACACTCACACTCCAGTGGGATGCTGGGAAGTATTTGAAGTTGGAGGCTTTGAGAACTGTCCTGCTTCCTTTAGAGTCTAGGCATGTCAACCTGCAGCCCATGAACCACACGCCCCGCCGCCCCAGGAGAGCTAGGAATACAACTTAGCATAATGTTATATAAACTTACTTAAAATGTGAGGTTTCTGTTTTGCTTGCTTGTTTGTAAGGCCACTGCATAGTTTTTGAGCACGAACTTTGTAGCCGACAACATCTTTCTCCACGTAGAAAGTTGGCCTTGCCCAGTAGACCTTCCAACTCAGTGAAAACAGCTGGTGCTCTATGCCGCACTCCTGCTCATTTCTAGCATCCTCATTTTCTCAGTCAGGGTTTCTATTCCTGCACAAACATCATGGCCAAGAAGCAAGTTGGGGAGGAAAGGGTTTATTCAGCTTACACTTCCACACTGCTGTTCATCACCAAAGGAAGTCAGGACTGGAACTCAAGCAGGTCAGGAAGCAGGAGCTGATGCAGARGCCATGGAGGGATGTTACTTRCTGRCTTGCTTCCCCTGGCTTGCTCAGCYTGCTYTCTTATAGAACYCARDACTACCAGCCCAGGGATGGCACCACCCACAATGGGTCCTCCTCCCCTGGCTTGCTCAGCTTACTTTCTTATAGAACCCAAGACTACCAACCCAGGGATGGCACCACCCACAAGGGGCCCTCCCCACTTGATCACTAATTGAGAAAATGCCCCACAGCTGGATCTCATGGAGGCATTTCCTCACCTGAAGCTCCTTTCTCTGTGATAACTCCAGCTTSTGTCATGTTGACACATAAAACCAGCCAGTACCCTTATCTATTTTTCTGAGCACTGAAGGAACACTAGCGGTACTTCCACATTTTAGTCTTTCTGTTGTTGTATTGAGGCCACCGCCATCATGGAGGCGCTGACACCACCACAGTGAGGATGAGCACAAAGTGTTCCAGTTCTGTGGCATAAACACATCCAAGTATGGGTCGCTGGCTGCGCCTTGGGTGTCAGTCACGTGTCCGGACTTCTCTGCCAACCTCTCTGGGATCCCTCAAATCTGTAGCTGTTTGGGCTCTGTTCAYCAAGGTATAAAATCTACAACATTCCCCTGCACTTACAGATATAGATCTCTGTGCCTGCATGTCTTCTCTCTGCCGGGCAAATAGAGAAGCTACCAAAGCTGTCCTTCCGGTCTTTTGGGTTTTGAGACAGTATCTATTATGTAAGCCCACACCAGTCTCAACTCTTGGCAATTCTCCTGTCTCAGCCTCCCAGGTGCTGAGATCACAGGTGGGAACTGTTACACTTAGCTCCCAACTCTACTCCAGCCTTACCAGTCACCACCTCAAAATGTGCCTCAACTCCTCTGCTGACCTGACACYATCCCGAAGGTTGCTCCCTGCTCTGCCCTGGTTCTGTGCGCCCTGTCTGACCCCACGCCAGGCAGGGGCTTTTCTATACTGTATTGTACTTTCCTCTGAGAATTTCTCTTTCTTTCTTTCTTTCTTTCTTTCTTTCTTTCTTTCTTTCTCTCTTTCTTTTTTAACTATAGATTAAATATCGAAAAAGATCTATTAGTAATTTACACTTAGCAACAAATGTGTACAGAGAGTCATTAGTAGGCCACAGGCCCAAATACTACGTTAGTGATGTTTTACAGGTGCCAGATGATTCTGAAAACTCCATCTTTTTGACAGAAAACAGGAGTCAGCGTTACCACAACAGAATTCCAGGCATAGCAGGAGGAACGGGTCAACTGATATATCAATGAGTTTCAATGTCTTAAAAAGGAGAAGGTTACTTATTTGAAAATACAGGGAGGTACATYCTCATCTATGATTATTTACATTCATACACTTAAAAAAATCTGTTATTTGAACAAATCCTGTGATTTGCTACAAAATGAAGTCCATACGCTATGTAYGAATGAAGTTATCAAGTCTTCATTTGTAGTCCAAAGATTACAAAGGAAATCAAAAACCTTAAGCCTGGAAAGCAAGGGGGGAAGACCAACCCATCCCTCTCCTCCGCACACTGACCTCTGAGATTTTGACCTGGGTCAGACAGAGTATCTTATCAGGAAATCACTTCAGAGTTTAGAATCCCAAAGTAATACTTTACTTTTTCCTTTATGCTGCTAGAACTCAGGGGAATAAAGGCTAAATAAAGGTCTTCATTTCTGAAGATCCCTAAGGAGTGGTTATCAGACTTGCTCAGAGAATTTAGTCTTTCTCGGATGTGTCTGAAGCTCGGTGATGTGGTAGTTACTTGTTTCACTGCCGTGACCAAATCCATGACCAAAAGCAACTTAGGTTTGGAGGCCCAGCCAGTCATGGCAGGGAAGGGCATGGCAGCGCCGTGTGAGGCATCTGGTCACA
>BDUI01005689.1:30532-47611 GCA_002335545.1 Apodemus speciosus
ATTTAGAACCAGATTTATGTTTATTATATTTTTTCAGAAGAATTCTCAACAGTATGATTCATTATGATTTTTTCCAGACATCATTACTGTTATTTTGCCCAGCTTGGTCCTTCTTCTGTATTAATATCATTCCTTCTCCCTAAATTAGGCCCTTTTTTGTCCCCAATTATATCCTCTGCACCCTCTAATCCCTCTTTATTGTTCACCAGCCCCCTACACAAGCAATTATCCCTTTTTATTTCCTGGATTTTACAGTTATTCCAAGATATGCACTCATACCTAAAGATTTGGAGTCATGAACCTCAAATGAGGGAACATGTAAAGTTTGTCTTTATGGGTCTTGTATATCTAGTTCAATATGCCTTCATCTAGTTCCATCCATTTACCTGTTAAGTTCATGATTTCATTTTCTTTACATCTGACTATTATTCCACAATGTATATGGGCCATATTCATTATACCAGAATGATTACTTTTTTAAAAATATCTAAGCAACTAATGAAAAAATGACCAGTGAAGTCACTAGCAATTGGGCTGGCTATTGATAAGACCAGAGTGAAGTAATAGATATTGAGACTCTTGTTATTTGATTGTCTTAAAATAAATGAACCAAACAGATAGATAAAATTTGACACAGTCTGGAATATTTATTATAAATACAGAGTTAGAGTTATTTGTAAAATATAGTATTTCTAAGAATTCAAAGAAGAGATCCAAAGAAAATATCCATCTTTAGAACAGTCTTAAGTACAGCTATATATATGTATAATGTTTCAAAGGAAGCTTTGTTTAAAAATACCATTAAAACAAAATTAATATTTTACTAGGAAAACCTGGATACTCAGATGCATCTTCCTGTTATGTGGGAGAGCTTTTTATGTTGTGTGCCAAGCCTTAGCATAATAACTTTGTATGAAGATATATATTGTTTTGTAATTTTTATTTTGGTAACCCAACCGTTTCTTCCAAGACTTTGTCATAGTTTTTTTTACAACTTATGTGTTAGGTCTCATTGCTCAACAAATTATTCCAGTCCTTAATTTCATATGCCTCTATAATTGCACATTGCATACACTGGATTTAAAGTTCATTAGCAATCATATCATTTCAGTGATTATTTAAACTCCATAAATATTTTTATGAAACTCCCATCATAAAGACATTTATTTAAATGAATCTAATTAGTATAATGTTTCAGATTCATTAAGCTTAATTTATTCTGTTACTCYTTTTGATATATCACCATTTAAAAAATTAACACAAACACTAACTCACAAAATAATTTTGTCAATTGATTGTACTTAACTAACTTCAGGAAACTCTGATATATATTGCCAAAATTAATTTTACTTGATTTGATTTATTGCTTCTTGCATAGATTAAGCGACCATGTATGGTTTGAAAACTAGAATGCTTTTATGTAGAATCTGTTATTTCCATCATTATTCTAAAGCTAGAAACAGATAGCAAGAAGAAGCTATTAGATCATTTAGGATAATTTAAACATATGATCCATGAACATATAAAAATCTACTTTCCAAGGTAGATTTGTTCCCTCAGGGGTTCCCTTATGGAAGGTTTACTTAGGGAGATGACAGTGACAAGAGCTTTCACTGCAAGAGATTTATGACTGAATGACAAGAGTAATTGCAAGAGCTAAATTAGAACAATGTATTTAGTATATCAAAAATATGCATGAAGATATATATTGTCAATAACATAATAGTCATAATGTTTTTACCTATTGCTTCATTTTGATGTACATCAAGATGTTTCGGAGTTACCAGCTGAGTCTAATGTGAAAAGCTGACCTTGACTCCAGATTTCAATAGCTACTTATAGATTTTATATCCTTAGTCAGAATGTATCRAGTCAAATGTTAGCATAAAATAGGTACCTGGATTGGCATGGTTTCTTCTTTGTTGTTGTTTTGTTTTGTTTTTTTATTTTTCTTATTTTAATTAGATATTTTCTTTATTTACATTTCAAATGTTATCCCATTTCCTCATTTCTTCTCCAAAAACCCCCTAATCGATMCTTGTTCCCACTGCTCAGCAACACACCCATTCCCTCTTCCCTGTCCTGGCATTCCACTACACTGGGGCATCTAGCCTTCACAGAACCAAGAACCTATCCTCTCACTGAGGTCCAACAAGGCCATCCTCTGCTACATATGTGGCTGGAGTCATGGGTCCCTGCATGTGTACTCTTTGGTTGGTGGTTTAGCCCCTGAGAGTTCTGGGGAGTACTTGTTGGTTCATATTGTTGTTCCTCCTATGGGCTACAAACCCTTTCAGCTCCTTGGATCCTTTCTCTAGCTCCTCCATTGGGGACCTTGTGTTCAGTCTAGTGGTTGGCTGTGAGCATCCATTTCTGTATTAGTCAGGCACTGGCAAAGGCTCTCAGGAGACAGCCATATCAGGGTCCTGTCAGCAAGCACTTGTTGACATCCACAACAGTTTCTGGGTTTGGTAACTGTATATGGGACATATCCCCAGGTGGGACAGTCTCTGGATGGCCTTTCCTTCAGTCTTTGCTCCATACCTTGTCTCTGTATCTCCTCCCATGGGTATATTGATCCCCATTCTAAGAAGGACTGAAGTATCTACCTTTTTGTCTTCCTATTTCTTGAGTATCATTTGGTCTGTGAATTGTGTTTTGGGTATTCCAAGCTTCTGGGCTAACATCTAATTATCAGTGAGTGCATTACTATATGTGTTAATCTATGATTGGGTTACCTCACTCAGAATGTTATTTTCTACTTCCATTCATTTGCCTAGGAATTTCAAGAATTCATTGTTTTTAATAGCTGTGTAGTATTCGATTTTGTAAACGCACCACATTTTCTGTATCCATTCCTCTGTTGAGGGACATTTGGGTGCTTTCCAGCTTCTGGCTATTATAAATACAGCTGTTATGAACATAGAGGAGCATGTGTCCTTATTACATGTTGGCTCATCTTCTGAGTATATGCCTAGGAGGTATAGCTGCGTCCTCAGGTAGAACTGTCAGTTTTTTTTTTATTTTAGTTTTTCATAGTTTTATCATATCCTTCAGGATCATGCATACTTTTAATATGCAAAAATTCTATTTTAAAAGACAGAGGCAASCCTATTTCAGTATTATTTTTCAATCCTTTTGTATTATCATAGATATGTAGCTTTACCATTCACATCAATATCTGTAAATAACTCATGTTATAGTTCTTTCTAATGGTTTATCACTGTATTTTTCTTAAACATATTTTATTACCATCAGTGTTTTTAAGTCATAAATAGAGCTGCAGAGATAATTGTTGAAACAAAAATATTATTACATTTTTAAACAGAATTTTTATGATCAACTTTTAAATTTGAAAGAACTTTCTGATAATACTTTCATGTGCTACTTTCTTATACATTCACCAATTAATTCCTGAGAAATTGTTCCTATTGTAACACCCCCATAGAATAATACCTGCATTTTCTGTTTCATAGAGGCATATCAAAAGCATAGGTCAATTTATCAGTATCTTTAAATCTTTACTTGTTTGTGTTCAATTTCACTTCTTCAACTGTAGGTAGGTCACAACCCTCATCCAGACATATGTTGAAATTCCACTTGAGCAACTAAGACTCTTTCCAACATCTTATTTTCAACTTACTCATGATTGCAAAAGATTTGCTGATATTTAGAACATGGTTTTAAAACATTATTCTTTATTCTGTTTTTTACACTCCAGACTTTATCTCCCTCCTAACCCACCCTCTGACTCTTCCACATCCAGCATCTCCTCCCCTTATCTTCAAGAGGATGTCCTTTAACATACACCCCACCAGACCTCCCCACTCCCTGGGGCCCCAAGTCTCTTGAKGGTTAGGTGCAKCTAGAAGAACACTTTAAGAATTATTTGAATACATCTCTGTTGAAACTGAGCTCCACATTTATATATTTTGCTTAGTTTTGTTTTTATGATTCATTCACTACCTTAGGATCAAAAAACATTTCAGAAGAAGGGACAGAAATGTTGTAGCAACAGAGGAGCATGGATTTTTCTTGTAGTAACTGAGTCTTTTGAGAATGTCAGAAGCTATACCCATAATGTCTAGTCAACATGACTTCCTAAACATGAGATGAAGAAGGACAAAAATAAATATGGTCAAATTGAAAGTGGGAGCCTGGACAACCCTTCAGACCCATACAAAGATGTATAAGGAACCAAGGGATAAGAGTGGAAGAAATATTCCTCACTAGGTAAAAACAATCAAATTGTTACTAAATATCAAATGGCCATCCCTGAAAACATAAAAAATTATGTAGACTGAGTAGGTTAAATTTAGGATTATATATGCATACACACATATATTCTAGATGCACATATAAATATACATAAACATACACAATCATATATGTCTATACAACCAATTACCATAAAAAGAGGCCATGATTTGAAAGATTACATGGAGAAATATATGAAAGTATTTAAAGGGAAGAAGGAAAAGGAAGAATGATGTAATTATAATACAGTAACATATAAAAGAAAAAATAACTTATTTATCAATGAGAAATAATTTTAAACCTTATCTGGCATGAATTATAATATTTTCTACAGATTTCTTTCTTAATTTTAAAAAGTGTTTCATTATATCATTTGGTCTTCCCTTTCTTCCCTCTGAAATGCTCTCCCAAACTTCTCATGTTCAGATCTTCCTCTGTTATTGTTAGTATGTATTTTAAGTGCACATATGTATAAATACAGGTGACTCTGTCTTGTATACATGRAGTTTTAGTGTTAGCTACATAGATTTAGATAACTATATCTCAGGTTCATTTTGTAGAAGACAAGACCCAGCCCAGATTAGACTCATTTAGCCTTTGACATTGTATGCCAAATCAGATAATTTCCAGTAGTCTGCAGGACATTAAATTCATTGTGGCATATCAGTATATTATGTATTATTTATTTAATTTTAGGACATCAAATGGGAGTAGTAACACACTGCTTAAGTATTAAGTATTCTTTTTTGTGTTACTATTTCTTATTTTTTATTCAATGGTAAGTCTTTTCATTTAGACCTGTGCTTCACTGATACTGGATTCTCACATCAGTGTCTATACATACTTTGAATGAATTTATTTTTCAGTAGCTAAACACATGACTGACTTCTGCCCAGTATCTTCTCTATGTTTTATTGTGTGAGATTTTTTAACTCTACTTTGCTCTTTAAGAATGAAAGCTTAGGCAGAACAATAATAAATATGGACATTTACAATCTGTGAGTTGTTTGCTTTGGTAGTATAAATTTTATCATCTTTTCTCCTACTTTTGCTACATGATGGATTTTCAGAAGATTATGTGTTATTCTACTTCTATTTTTATATATTTCAAGTATTTAAGTTTTGTTTATCTCTTAGAGACTTACTACCTATAATACCTAGCTAATATGATTTATTATAAATGGTGGGAGGCAAAGGGATAATATTAATTTCTTTCATCCCATATTCTACAATAACATTATGCTATGATGAAATAATTTTATTATTATATCTTGTACATCTATGGGCTCCACCCTGCAGATCATCTCATTTAAACTTCCTTGTTATGATGCAAATGACTGTACATTTGCCACAGTTTCTTTGAAATAACTGGTAGAGAGAAGACCGACAATGCAGATCAGTGTAAAAGCACTGGGCTAGAATGTATGAAACTCTGGGTTCAGTTCATAGCATTTAAGGAAATGGAAAAAGCATAGTTAAGGAAAGAAAACATAGACTCTTTATCATTTTTCATCACAGTCTTTAAAAAACTTTGTTAGACATTTTTGGCTGTACACTAATAGTTTTTCTTTTTCCACAGTCATATTTCTAAATTACCAGAGCAATAAAGCTCAACATCCGTGGACACAAATCACACATGAATCTCAGGCATGCATGATAAGAAGAAAAGGGTAATAGGAAATAGAATAAAAGTTTATTAAAATACAATTTTATGCCTGGTTTGGTTAGAATTGGCCTGATTTCATTTGCAGCTCACATCAACAGCTGCCAATTTGTTACAATTTGAAACCTAAATTATTGATGACAAAATCTAATTAAATTTCTTATCAGGTTGAAGAAGCTTTGTAGTTTTTGTGCTGCTATAAATAGCAACAGAAACYGTGTGACAGACAGTCAAGGTTATCACATATTTTCTACAGTGCTTTTTAAAAATTTTCATTTAGAACAATTTCATGCAAAACAAAAAATTTTACACAGGTGAAATAAGTCTTTACTCTTTGTAAGAATTTAATAGAATCCTATTTTTATTGCATTATTTCTTAAATTCTTTTTTGTTTTTTATTCTGCAAGGTTATACTTTGCTTGACTGTCCTTGCTGATTTAAGTCACCAAAAAAAAATTATTAACAGCTTCAAAAGACCTTGATTGAAAGAAGAATCCTGTATGAAAGAATCTAGTTTCTTACAAAATAATGACTTTTCTTGGTTTCTTTGAACTATGGAATCACTATATTTCAACAAGACTAAGGAAATAGAGAGCAAGAAGAAGGTCTTGCCCAGAGTAATGAAGAAAATGTTGTTATAGATGAAAGAACTCTTGAAAAAAAATGAGCAAAGAGAAATAAAAACTTCAATTTACTTTAGTTGTTAAATATAATCCCTGAAAGTTAAACAGAATTGTTTTATGCCCTTTACCTTAGAATGGGATCAATAAGATTTGTATATTCAATTAGGTACTTTATGTTTCACTTACTTAAATGAATGTAAATAAAGTTATTAGAGATACCGAGGTCAATTTTCCTGGTCAGTAGCATTCAAGCAATAAAGTAAGACTATAAGTCAATTTGTATTAATTAGTATTTTTCAAGTCATAAATCATTGTGGTTTTATAGAGGCAGTATCTTGTCTGAGTTCTTGAGAGCCATAATTTATTAAAGTTTCTTTAATCTTGGTTCCTTCAGGAACATCAGTGTCAGGCAAATGATAGCGACTTTGAATATCAAATTTCATATTTATAATAAAACTGAAACAGTGAAATTTTCACAGGAACAAATACCAAAACAAATCAATGAAATAAGCCAAAACTATGGCATTATTTTCATTATTATTAACTATATATTTAAATAAATCAATATTTAAAATTATAAAAGTAAACCCTCTGGCTAGTTAGATAGATACCCAGTAGGTAAAGTGCCTGTTTCTAACAGCACAAATTAAAGTTGGTAAAGTGCCTGTTGCTAACAGCACAGTATTAAGACTGATACCAGAACCCCTGTGAAATATCTGGGTGTCAGTATGAGAATATGATGTCAGTATTAGGAAAGTAATAGAACCCTGCAGTTTCCTGGCCACCTGCTTTGTGAGTTAAAAAACAGACAAACAAACGAACAAACAAAAACAACAACAAAAAAACTGAAAGCGCTTGTCTCACAAAAATAATGTAGATGGATTCTGAATATTGACATTAAAGGCTGTCCTCTGGCCTTCACAGGCATGTGAACATTGGTGGATATACTATTGCAAACATACATGAAAAAATTACACAAATTTGTTGTCCTTATTGCATGCTGGAGAATCTTCTGGGTATATGTCCAGGAGTGGTATGGCTGGGTACTCCGGGAGTATTGTGTCCAGTTTTCTGAGGAATCGCCAGACTGATTTCCAGAGTAGTTGTACCAGCTTGCATTCCCACCAGCAGTGGAGGAGTGTTCCTCTTTTTCTACATCCTCACCAACACCTGCTGTTTCCTCAGTTTTTAATCTTAGCCATTCTGACTGGTGTGAGGTGAAATCTCAGGGTTGTTTTGATTTGCATTTCTCTAATGATTAATGACATTGAACATTTTTTAAAGTGCTTCTCAGTCATCCAAATTTCTTCAGGTGAGAAATCTTTATTTAGCTCTCTACCCCATTTTTCCATAGGGTTATTCAGTTTTCTGGGGTCTAACTTCTTGAGTTCTTTGTATACATTATACACCAAACTTTCTTAGATTGTCTTCAAGAAACCCAAAATGAAAGCTTAGATTACATTAGGAAGGGCTTCTAGCTGAAACATTGTGCAGAGATAAATATTAGATCTATTATGTGTCTGTGTATATAACATGAAAAGATTTAATTTTCTTTTAGTGTTAATAGTCTAGTTTCTACTTTAAATCAATATGTACTTCAAAAACAGTGCTTTAGAAAGAAATGTAATTACTCATGGAGAATTACTAATTAGGCCAGTATTTCTTTATGAGACTGATATGAAGCAATAAAATGTGAAAAATTTCATTATATCACTTTGGTTACAAAACTAAAAAAGGGAGAGAGAGAGAAAGAGATAGAGAGAGGAGAATAGGCATCAATCAGGATGTGTTTATAAAGAAAATAAATTAAAATGTTAAATTTTGATTAACAGGTAGAATTTTCTTTAATGTAAACTCTATATTAGAAGAGAAATAATAGAAAGTTGTAATGCTACATACCTGGAACCCTAATACTTGGGAGGAGGAAGAATGAAGATAAAGGTTTTAGGGTTAATTTGCATAGCCAGGAAGCAGCTGGCAAGTTATTTCTCCCCCTTTCTCCAAACAAAAACAACTACAAATTTATTTCAACTTTGGTTTGTTATAAAATGAACACAATTTACTTTTGCATGGTATGTTACAAGTTATCCAAATCTTAAGTTGATTAATTTGTTTAGGGACACTGTTGATTACCATTGGGTTTTTCATGGACTAAATGTTTTTGATAAACTACACGTTTGTAATGCTTAAAAAATCAATTTATTGTAGAGGAATACCAGAACAGAGAAATGGGAGAGGGATGATTGGGGAAAGGGCTGAGGGAAGGGGACTTAGGGGACATATGGTGAGGGGGGGACTGGGAAAGGGGAAAGCACTCGGAATGTAACAAAGAATATAGAAAATAAAAAAAAAATTTCTAAAAAAAAATTCAATTTATCTCTTGTTAGTACCAAGACCTGTGACGTCATATAGGTGACAATTAGCACCACAACTATAGGCCTGTTACCAAGGCAACAGCCACCATATACCCAGAATTCAATGGGCCTACCTTTACCTGTAATTACGTCACCACTAGTTTATAAATGGGTAGCGTTTCTTCTTCACTCTCTTTTTCCTTCCTTTCCTACCTTCTTCCTTCCCGCTGCACCTTTCCCCATCCTAAATAAAGCCCCACGTGGAACTGTTTGGAGTGGTGTGGTTCCACATTGCGGCCTTACATCTCCGCTGCATCCCACCGCATCCCCGCGGCCTGTGGCGGGCAGACAGGTGACTTGCGTGGGGTGCAGGTAGACGAACTGCATGAAAAACCAACATCTCTCACATAGATTTCTAAACWAACTATATATTAAATGATAACAGAGTGCAATTTACCTTACAATGAATACACAGGTTTGTTAATATTAGTCACTTAAATGTAATGTTTGGTATGGTCCATTTTATCATTATATGTCTATTACTTTTTAAATCCAAAATTGAAAAATTAAAACTTATACAGCACATTAGCAATAAAAGCTACAAAGTTAAGAATTAATAAGTAACCAGGAACTAATGCTGAGTTCTTATTAGTATGTAACCAAATCATTTTAATATTTTATATTGACCATAAACCAATCTATAAATGTTTTACATGCAAGCAAGCAATTTAAGGATAGTTCTTTTTAAACTTCTCTGATTTGACTGTAACTGTAAACAATGATTTTTGTATTATTTCAGTAATTTCTCATGAGGCTAATAAATTGATATTTCCTTCAAATTAATCACAAGCCTAATTATACTTTCTTTATGTTATAATAAATATTAAAAAGCAATTTTTGAGTGCATAAATAAAATGAGTCCAGTCATACTGATGGGCAGATGTGTGGATGTATATATATTAAACATGTATCTATTCCCAAAATATTACTTAAAAAAGATTTTAAATACCCTTTTGAAGGCATACTAAATTGCATATAGTAACAAAATTCAGTTCATATTTTGAAATAGTTATTTTTCTAGACCCTCCATACCTACCACAACTTATAAATAGTTATGAAGATTACTTGTATAGATGCCTTAGTTAGGGTATCTATTCCTAGACAGAACATCATGGCCAAGAAGCAAGTTGGGGAGGAAAGGGTTTATTCAGCTTACATTTCCAAATTGCTGTTCACCACCAAAGGAGGTCAGGACTGGAACTCAAGCAAGTCAGGATACAGGAGTTGATGAGAGGTCATGGAGGAATGTTTCTGACTGGCTTGCTTCCTCTGGCTTGCTCAGCTTGCTCTCTTATAGAACCCAAGACTACCAGTCCAGGGATGGCACCACCCACAATGTGCCTCCTACTTAATAACCAACTGAGACAATGCCCCAATAGCTGGATCTCATGGAGGCACTTTCCCAACTGAAGCTCCTTTTTCTGTGGTAACTGCAGCCTATGTTAAGTTGATACACAAAACCAGCCAGTAAAATAGGGTATAATCTTTTCTATTATTTAATGAAAATAGATTTGACAAAATTAAAAATTGCAAATAGAAAAATTAGTGCCCATGACAGTATTAGAAATCTGTGCTATACTTACTTAAAATGCAAAGTTAATGGCTAATGAAAGCCTTTTATTTGAACTGTATAGTCTAAAAACACATAACAAGCATTAATATTTATTCATATATGCATGCATAAATGCATTACGTATGTATAGATGGGTGTATGTGAATGTTACAGATTTCTTTAATGTTACTGTTTGACTGAACAACTTGACAAATGAAAGTTTAATTTGTTACCTGAAGCTCTAAACAATGACTTCAACAGTCTTGAGAGATTGAGTCAACTTGAAAAACAACTCAGAATTTTTATGAGTGTGTTGCACCTTTAGTTAGAAACAAAAAAAAGTTATAAGCTCTAAAATAACTTTTCATTCTATTCTGCAGATTTAAAATGGTAAGAATGTATTTGGAGAGCTCCCTCAAAAAAAGCTAGGGAAAATAAACCATTTTTTTGGTCATTTAGGCAAACAACTGGTTCATTAGAATAAGTAGGAAGTTTAATGATCTATGTACATATCTCCCTGGGAGATGATTTGATATCATCTAAATAAAGAAAAAATATTTTCTTATAGTTTTCCATTTTATAAGATATTACAAAGCCTTTGAATAGAAAGTTTAAAACTATAATCAAAAAATGGATTAACATCAAACAAGTCATTGGACTGTACTGGACTCTACATTTTGGTCCACATTGTACTTCATATATGTGTGATATCCATGATGACATGACCCTGTCTTATCTAAAATAGTTGTGACTGTGAACTATGGTTTAGTATGTAAGGAGATTTAACAATAGCCATCATCTAGGAGAGTTAGCTCAGAAGTTAAAAGCACTGATTGCTCTTTCCGATGAACTCCTGTTCTAGTTCCAGAGCTCACATGCAAGTCTCAACTATCTGTGATGCTAGCCCAGGGGGTGTAATCTCTTCATGTAACCTCCATTGGCACCATACACACACTTGATGCACAAACATACAAACAAGCAAAGCCATTAAAAGTTAGTAAATGAAGCCAGGCAGTGGTGGTGCGTGCRTGCCTTTAATCCCAGTACTTGGGAGGCAGAGGCAGGTGGATTTCTGAGTTCGAGGCCAGCCTGGTCTATAGAGTGAGTTCCAGAACAGCCAGCCAGGGCAACACAGAGAAACCCTGTCTCGAAAAACAAACACAAAAACTTAGTAAATGAAATGAAAAAATGTCCATGTATGTAATAATTTGCCTCTATATTTCAAAGTTTAGATAAAAATAAAGTTTGAGAGTTGTAGCACAGACCTGTGAGTTTGGAAGATAACATAGGAAAGCTCTGAGAAAAGTTTTCAGCCAGCATTGATTAAATAGTGAGACATACTATTTCAAACAAAAGTAAATACATTATTAGTCAAATGCAATGAAACCTGGATGTATATAATTCTGAAACACCTACTTTAAAAAAAAATAACACACACTTACTATAAGCACAAACCAACATTAGGCATCAAAGTATATTTCAGAACTTTTAATCTATTTTTCTGGGTCCATGTAAAATTTTCAAAAGAGAAGAGAGTTACACAATTCTGCATAAATTATAGATCAAAAGATGCTAAATTTTAGTTTTGTTCTTTATTATAGGCTATGGTTCTCAGATTAAAGAACTTTTGCAAGCAAAGTCCTAACTTATTATATTGGAGTCTCTGATTAAGTTCTAAGAGTAGCACAAATCCAGCTAATTTTGCTAAGTGAATCATGAGATGCTATATCTCCTCGTTAGAAATATATTTTGACAAATTGAGTTATTTCCTATTACTGGGGAAAATATGAGTGTGAATTAAAGAATAAAAAGCAGGAAAGAAATTACCAAGGCATATTTTTCATTTGCTTTGGATGAGGATTTGATCAGAGGGAGAAGGAGAGATGGAGAAGAGACAAAAGGGAAGAGAGACAAAGAAAGGAGACAGGAAGGAAAGCAGAAAGGAAACAGAGATTTGGGGATCAATAAACCTCTCCATGCATGTCAAAGAACCATGCAAATAAATCCATTGTCTTTTGCTTTGCTGAGCCAAAAGTAAACACAGTAAGAGGATTCAGAGGTGATTTTCTTCCACTGACATATTGACAGATTTCAAATCACATTAGACATGGCAATGTCTTGCCTGTTGACAAGCTTTGTTGTGCTTTTGTTTTGTTGAGGGCCACTCTCTTCCGTTACATCTTATCTCCACAGACAGAAAGTTGCTTGCCTCCCGGAGTCCCTGGGTCTTAATAAGCAATGCTATCTTTCACCTTCTGCTGTGATTGAAACCAGGCTGTTTTCATTAAGTTAAAACTTGGCAAATCAATTTCTCAATTCTTTGTAGTTTGCTATCTTATTAGACAGATGATCTTGTAGAGCAGAATGTGTCACCATCTCACACTGGACATTAAGCTTTTAATCTCTAGGAAATTTCCCATCAGCAAAGAATTGAAAGAATGCAGCTTCTTAGAGAAATAAAAATACTATCAATTAATAACCATTTTCATTGAGGTTGTTTAACTATTTCAGTGTGCTTTGTGATATGCACTAAAATACCTGTCATACAAATATGTGTTTATATTAAAAATAATCAACACAGAAAATGGAGCTCTAAATAAATTCTGGGCCTCCCCAAAATTATTTCTGCATGGATATGTTTTCTGAACAGTTATAGTTTCTCACTTTTTGATAATAAAGTATAAAGTTTAAAGAAATATGTCTACAAATATATCTGCTTTCTCTTATTCCCTAAATTAGCATACATTTTAAAGACATATTTTGAATGCATTCTTATTTTATTGAGGGAAAGAATTAGAATCATTTTATTTCATTAATTTTTAGGCTATTAGACTCAAATGATGTCTAACAAGTTTGAGAAATAAAGCCCATGGACAAATATTTTTGGAACTGCCCTGGGGTAATCAACCCCTAATACTCTGAATTTGAGGTCTGCTTCACAGGGGTAAATTCATGACTATATCTGTAAACCTGATCAAAAGTCCCTAGTTGGGAAGGTTATGTAAGTTCCATGATTCTCCAGACAATGATACCCTGTCTGGCCAGGGTATGTCAGTCAAGTCCAGCCTAGATGCTCTGGATGTGCCCCAGAACTATAGCACAATCATAAGCTTATCTAAGGATGAGTCAGGTAGCAGGGTGCTTGCGTTTAGGGCAAATGGTGGGTTTTATCTTATACAAGGGGGACTCAAAGTGGATCCTGAAATTCCATCAGTCTGATGTAGAACAGCTACCAGCTTGAGGAAATAGTGAGGGTCTTCTCAATAACATGGGGGGTGATGATAGCAAGTTCCTTCTCTATGATTATTTTGTCAGCATCATTGACTAACAGGGCTTTGGCAATTGTGATCTGGAGTTAGGCTGGTCATCCTTGGATCACCAAGTCCAGCTTCTTAGATAAAAAAGCCAAAGGTATTTTCCACTGTCCTAAAGTTTGGGAGAGCACCCCCTTTGGTATCCCCTTTTTCTCATCCACATATAGGTGGAAAGATTTGTGAATATCCAGGAAGGCCAAGACTGGCACTTCCAATAAGGCTCTTCTTAGATTCTTAAAAGCTATGTCCATCTCAGGGGTCCGTTCCCTTTTGTCTTATTGGTCCCTGATGGCCTCATATAATGGTTTGGCTTTATACTGAGCCCTAGCACCCAAAGTCTAMAAAAGCTAGCAGATCCCAGAAATTCTTATACCTCCCTTCAAATTGATGGAACTGGGATGCTAAGGATGGTTTGCTTTTGGGCATCTGGCAGCATGTGTTGTCTTGTCATTCTTGAATATGTACCCTAGATAGGTGACCTCAAGTTGACAAAACTGTGCCTTCTTATCAGACAGTTGGTAGCCAAGTTGACTCAGCTCCTGTAGCAGGTCTCAAGTGGCCTCCTGGCATGTCTCCAATCAGGGGCCCTCAATAATGATGTTATTTCTATACTTGAGCATAGTTGTTTGGGGGTGGGCCTCTGATACCCCAAGTCCTCAAGCAGTAGGGAAACAAGGCAGGTGGCCTAAACTGATCCTACTTTAGAGGAAGAAGGTTGGGAAGAGATGAGGCCCATAATTTATTTTTAATGTCTCATCCAAACAGGGGGCATCTCATCCAAGTATCMCCATGTGGTAATATTTGTCACTTGACCTGTGTGTCTCCAGGCCTCAAAAAATAAACCTTCACCTTGTAAATAATTGGGAGACAGAAAGTCTTCTACTGTATAGGTGCTTCATTCGTTCCTACAAGAGATAGTTTGCAGGGATGAACAACTACTCTTGTCTACTGAAACTTGACTAATGTCCTTAAAATGGTTCAGGTCAAAGCCCAGTCAGGTGGTTTGTGCCTGTCTTATCCTAGGAATCAAAGAAAAGTTATATGAGAGGACAAAAGCACAAACAGAATACACAGACAGAAACAGAAGGAATTCCCAAGAAAACAAACAAAATGAAAAGGCTGTCTCATAAGGTTTTTCCCCCCTTATATGGGAGGCCCATAGACTGACAGGTGGTTTGGAATTCAGATGAGAACTAACAAGTTCCCTTGCTTCTAGTAGGGATAGAGAGCTTCCTCTGTTCCCCCTGGCCAGGTAACAAAATATGTGTCTGCTTTGTCCCTCTCAGATTGAACAGAACACCAATAGCTTATGCTCTAAGATCAAGAATTGACAAATGGGACCTCATAAAATTACAAAGTTTCTGTAAGGCAAAAGACACTGTCCAAAGGACAAATCAGCAACCAAGAAATTGGGAAAAGATCCTCACCAACCCCACATCTGACAGAGGGCTAATATCCAATATATACAAAGAACACAAGAAGTTAGACCCCAGAAAACCAAATAACCCTATCAAAAATGGGGTACAGAGTTAAACAAAGATTTTTCACCTGAAGAACTTCGGATGGCTGAGAAGCACCTTAAGAAATGTTCAACATCTTTAGTCATTAGGGAAATGCAAATCAAAACAACCCTGAGATTTCACCTCACACCAGTCAGAATGGCTAAGATTAAAAACTGAGGAAACAGCAGGNTGCGCGCAAACATGCACAGGCATGCGCATGCATACACACGCAAAAGATCAGGCAATGATATATACCATAAAAGGCTTAGGAGGAAAAGCTAAGGAGGACTGTAAGAAAAGTACCAAGACTCCCCACCTCCAACCCCGACACATACAACAGGCACACGATAAAAAGTTAGCCCTAACTATTATCAACAGCCAACTTTCCCCAGGCACTTTCATTACGAAGCACTTCTGCACCATCTCTTATGAAATGAATATGCAAACAACAGAATGTGGGCAGAAAGAACAGGTATGGTGACGTCCGTTCTACAGATGGGGACAGCGGAGTTGGAAGCAAGTCAGTCACTTTGAGATTACRGAGGAAACCAATGGCAGAGCTCAGCTTCCGAACGAGGCTCCACTTGAGCCAACGCTGTTTCTAACCTGCTGTTTCTAAGTATGGGCGTTGGATTCCATACAACGTGAACTAAAACATACACAGAGGAGATGGAGGAAGGGCCAAACCAAAGAGTTGTAGTCGGGGATTAGGAGCAAGAGTTCGGTCACATATGGTAGCTCGAGTCTGTAATTTCAGCACTTTGAAAGTTGAGACAGGAGAATGGCTAGGAGTTCAAGGACAGACAGGCTATTGAGTGAGGATCAGTCTCAAAACAAAACCCAAGGCCTTCGATGATCAATATTGAGAGTGAGCTAGCCTTGGTAGTCCAGGGGAGCTGGACCCAGTAAGTCTCGGACGAGAAGAGAAAGCCGAACTRGGACTGAAGCTCATGTGCGCTTGTTGGGATCGTGTGTGCCTCACTGAGGGAGTTCTCTAGGCTCTTCACCTGGCCAATGAATGCCTCTTGTCTATGGCCGGGACAGTGGGGGACAGGCAGCACCTGGCCAATGAATGCCTCTTGTCTATGGCCAGGACAGTGGGGGACAGGCAGCACACTCTTGTCCCACCATTCTACCTTGCCCCTTCTACACTCCCCCTCCCTCCCTCCCTCTCCCCCACCCCCAGCAGTCTCTACAGACATTCCTGAGGGACATCAAATTCACACAGCCTGCGAGCTTCTCAAAGGCAAGAGAGACCTTTGGGTTTGTAAGAATTAGAACCAATCTGATTTGTTTCTGAGTCTGATAAAGAAAATAAATTAGAATTGAACAGAAAAGCTACCACTCTCGGGCACACCAAGTGTCACTCTTGCTACCAAAAACTGAGAAGGTTAAAAGAGAACCTTGGAATTCAAACCACCAGGCACTGGGACACAGTACTCTTCAGAGCCACCAAGAACCAAGAGACCACTTGACCCGGCACCATCGAGGAGGGCCCAGCATCGCATCGGGAGGGAATGAACACACCTAGCAACTTATTGTTGAAGATAACAGAAAGGAAATAAGGGTTTCAGAATCCTGCTCAAAGTAAGACTACTTTGTAAAAGTAGGGCACTTTTGGTGGCGTATACCTTTAGGCCCAGCACTGAAAGTTAGAGGTAGGTGGATCTCTTTAAGTTTGAGGCCAGCCTGGTCTACATATTGAGTTCCAGGGCAGCCAGGGCCACATAGAGAAACCCTGTCTCAAAAAAAAA